>CM032230.1:125752500-126025000 GCA_019009955.1 Riptortus pedestris | reverse complement strand
AAAATAAATAAAATAATAAAAATAAAATAAAAATAATTTTATAAAAAATAAAATTAATTTGCAATAAGATTAATTCTATAATTTTTTTCGATCCGACGAATAGTAACGGAAATATTTCAAATTTTAGAAAATCCTCCCCTTTAAACCCCCCCTCCCACTGGTTCGATTTCAACCATTAACGATCTTGATCTTTCTTTTTACATAAAACGACTAAATATTGAGTTTGGTAACGAACAAACAAAAATTGCGACCGCTAGAGTACAGACAGATATATAGATAAATAGATCTATATATTGTATATATATATATATATATATATATATATATATATATATATATATACAGTTTTGAACGGACCTCATTTTCATCATCTACTAGGTAGGATCGATGGACATTTGAAAAACTTCGAAAATTCCGTCATGAGTACAACCTCAATAGCTGATTTCCCCTAAGGGAAATCTGCTAACAAGAAAATACTAATAACTCTCTTAATATATGGCTTACAAATAAATTTATGGAACGACAATTGTAGATCATCAGTGGTTTAAGAAGATTGGTTCAGTTATATTTTCCTCCTACTCATAATAAAGGATTATTTTGAAACACCGAGCCCCCTCCCCACCTATGCTCCCCCTCCCTAATCCTGGTCCGATATTATATGAACATTAGAGCTGACAGAAACAGATATATAAGAGGTCTTGCTAGTTGCGTTTCATATCCCACAACTAGCAAATGTGGTAAATTTTAAATAACGTCTACTAAAACCTCATTTGTCTTAATTGAATACATTGGACGTATGACCCAATAAATAAAATATATTTGCAATGGAAGCAAGCATTCACTCTATGAATAAGGAATATGCAGGATAGCGGCGGAGTGAGTTTCATCAGGGGGATTATTGGAATTTATAGCCCCAAGCTTTCAAGCTTCAACCAGATTATACTATTGTACAATATATGAACTCTCTGGCTAGTCCAGCTATTATTGTAGTTGAGCTCTGTTCGGCCCTGGAGAAAGCAAAGCACACTATAGAGTGTATTGATAACGGAATTGATAAGAACCGTAATATATTATAGTCGGATCGAAGATCTCTTCAGAAGAGATATCAATAATTAATCGAAGCATTTTAACAGCCTCGAGGTAAAGTTTTTCGGATTTATTGTGGACAAACGCCTAGACGTACACCTCTTTAGTTTTGATGACAATACAGTTTAATATAATCACTTTCTTTGTATATCCAAATGGCACATTGGTATGAAATGAAAGGGCTTTAGTAGGATACTGTACTCTATGAAAAAAATGCAAAACCAATTCCGCTGCCAACGAAATGGTGGATTACATATTTTTTTCTTCACAACTCTCTGAATATGGGTTGGGGGGGGGGGATGAAAGGGAATGAGTTGTGGAAACTTCAAACCTAAGATGGCTGCTGCAAAACATGCCAGATTTCATATTTGTTTCAACATGGGTAATCGGTGTGGGCTCTAGGTGGTCACAATTTTTTTTTTCCACCGTTACCTAAGTCGAATTTAGACCTTTTATGTAAAACTAAAGATCAAGTTCACTAATAGCTGAAGCAGGACTAGGACCTCTCCTCTAGGGGGGGGGGAGGGGAGTCGAAAACTCAAACAATCTCGTTATAATGAGAATGATAGAAAAATTGAATGCAACCAATCTTGTTGCAAATTTAATTGCCTATTAACGTTGCCTGTATCTCCAATATCACAACGGACATTTTTTAGTATATAGTCTTCAGTAAACTCCAAAATGACTTATCTCATCTTAAACTTATATATCAGGATCCAGTTCATTCCAAAGTTAAATACTAAATATTGTTTTCAGTAAACTTTTACTTTGTGAGATATATGCAAATACGTTCTGTTGATCCCTCCCTCCCTCTTTAGTACTTGGATTACTAAAATTTGAGTGATTGATATAATAATTACTCTGATTCATTATAAATTACAACACTGGCTATAGTAAATAGTTTTCAATAAAATTTATTTGCTATATGCAAATATATATCAGTATTTTTTTTCTTTTTCCTGTCTTGAATATTCCTATCCATTTATTCAGCTCCATGATGTTGGTCTGTTTACGATTCCGACGCTTTCCGTTGTAGATAATTAACTTGTAAACGACTGAAAGATTTCTTATTACCGTTTATATTAATTCACATAATATTCACGATGATATGTAGATTTATCTAATGTAAACCATTACGTGGTAAATCTGCTTAGTTTATACAGCCTAAATGTGATGGACTATTTTTTATTTATTTATTTAATTTTTTTTTATTTTTTTTTTTAATAAAACCGTTTAACTTATTTCATTAATTGGAGAAAATTCTGTCTTGAGTGTTCAGATTACTACCTGCCACTGACACACGTATTTATCATTAAATCTTAAACACAAATAGTCCCTTGAGGGAAATCAACTAATTATGCGGTACAATAGACGAGTTTGCTAATACTTGGCACCTGAACAGCTGTAAGGAGGGTGAAATGACAGCAAAACAGGCTTAGAGAGTGAAATGATAGCTTAGGAGCCATGACAGAAGTCCGTAATCAGAAGCAATCGGAGAGACTATTAACTGCAGACACCATTCATTTCACTTAACTTCCTATTAACACATCCCTTACACCCCAACGTATTAACCAGAACCAGGCAGGGGTCTCTATAGCAACACACAAGTGCTATATATTGTGCATAATTGTTTCCTTAGCAATCCAAAATAATTAGTATATCCCTTTGTTTATAATAGTCTCAGGCGAACATAATTCTAATATTTTAAGCAGATTTCCTTTAAGGGAAATCAGCTGTTAACGTGTTTTCCTCATATTTACATCAGTCCTATCGAGAAGATGACGAAAATGAGGTCCATTCTATATATACTCATTGTGAAGAGATCGGCTGTCTGCTCAATCTGTCTGATTTTTTCTGACATTCAAATCTGCTTAAACCTGTGTTGACTTCAACCCCTTAGTTAATCATCCACTATATGTGTTGTTGTATCTGTAACAGTTATATAAACTTGTGTCTAGCTGTCAACTGGGGCCCCCCTGCTTTAAAATTAAATTGTGGTTCGGGAGCGAGTGCAGGCAAGTGGCAACACTGGGGGCATAACCTGTTTATCGAGGTTAGAAGAATGAAAAAAGAACAGTCAACTAGCATTAATCGCACCTCAGTAGACCTTCATTGGTTATTATTGCCTCTGCGCAAGGTTCGAGTGGCGAGTTCGATTCTCGCCTGGGCAAAGGAAATTATTTAGTGACGAAATTCATTAAATAACGTCTTAAAATCTCACCCTGGCTAGAAAAGGGTGGTAACATGTAGATAACCCGTCCCGATTAGCCTAAGTTTCAAAAAGTGGACTTTAATAAATAAATAATAATAATAAAAAAAAAACATTCAGTGTCTCGTGCGAAACTGCCCCAAAAACATTGTAAATTGTTGATACACTTATTAAATTGTTTTGTTCACTTCTCTCTTATTATTCTACACATTACCCACACCAAATATCTATAGACCACGTGAGTTAATTAATCTCGTGTGCAGGTAAATCTGATTTTCACGGGATCGAACAAGGGAATAAGGACATACAGAGGTTTCCCGTTGCCTTCTGCATCAGTCCATCCATCAATAAAGGGATCATAAGTAAAATTCTATTCACACCAATAATAGCATATGTGGCGAAAATTACTACAGAGTTGTTAGACAGCCATCCATCGGTAGTCTGTAGCCTACAATAGCCGACCAATGATTGGCATTAGCCGGTATGAGTATGTAGACTACAAATTACAGTTTTACCCCGCTGACATCTTTTAAGTGAGAATTTAGACACGGGAGGGCAATATCTGTACTTAGATCTTATTTATCTTTCTTGAGTCATGCTTTCATGAACATTTGCAGTATACCTAACTTTTGCTTCTATTAGAACCTCACAGCCTGCCAACAAAAACAAGGATAATGATACATGCACGAACATTTATGGGAGAAAGAGACTTGTGTCTGACGTTAGTCTATGTCCCTTGCAATTAGGAATCGAACGCGGATTGATACAAAAGCAAGTGGATTGGGGTTTTGCCATCACATTGCCTATACAATTTCTTAACGTTCTCAAGCAAACATTTTATGACACGGGAGCAATATTTAGGTTCGTCGACCTTCTGGTGTGAGCTCTCAAATGGAAAATTAGCTTCTCCGCTAGCAGCTGAATCGATGAAGTCGGGAAAGCGCCCGAAGGAAAGTACATTTTGGCGAAAATTTAAATATGGTAAATTGCCTACACAGCGCATTAGAATATGCCAACAAGCTCTCTCATCTTACCTTACCATCACTTAGCATACATGAGCTCTCTGAAGGGGCACATACAAGTCCTAAGATCATCTGCAGAATTTGTTTTCATGTTAAACGTTGTATTTCAGTTTAATACAATGATGATAAACAAGAAAAGTCTGTTACGCAGGGCCTGCGTAAACTAAGCAGATTTCCCAAGACCTGAAATGTCACTCTAGTACGCTATAGTTGTAGTAATGTCATCTCTCCATACATTCTAATATTACGATCCGAATAATAATAATGGACATATTTTGGGTTTTCGAGCCCACCCTCCCCCTCTAAACCCCCTTTATAAAATATGATTATTGGTATTGACTGAAACGGTTAATTATCGAGTATGGTGTAGATCAAATAAACATATTCGTCTAAAGGACAAAACATCTTAATTCTTGGCTTCCTCATCAATTTGTAAGTATCCCAAATAATAAAACACCGTCGAAAAAATATTTTTTATTTAATATGTGCATTAAGTGGTTCATGGTATAAAAGCTTACTGTTAATATGTCATTAGTAGGAGTAGGGGTTTATTGATGTCTCAAAATTAAAAACATGGGAATATCTCTATTAATATTCAAAATAGAGAAAAAATGTATATGGTAACATAATCTACATTTGAAATAAAATTTATTTTATATAATTTTCTATCCGATTTATAATAATGGAGATATTTCAAATATTCGATACCCCTCTCCTCTAAACCCCCTCTCACTGGTCCGATTTTCGCCGTTGTTAACCAGTTTAATCTTTGTCTGGAATATGCTGGATGGTAGAGGAACCATATGATAGGGATCAATAAAAAAACCATGTTCTCTACTATTGTTTTTAATTTTATGCAAAGTGCATGTTGCTATCCAGGCTACACTGAGAAGCTGACACTGGGAGCGCTGACTCTTGCACACATTGCATAAAATTAAAAACACTAGTAGAGAACAAGGCTTTTTTATTGATCCTTATAGTTTAATCTTTAGTTTTGCACACACACTCATAGTTTAAAATGGGCCTGATTTTTGTCATCTCGGTAGGGTTGATGGAACTTGGAGGAAATCTGTAAAAATGTCATAGAACTCTTGTCTAAATCTCTTTACATAAAAACTAACCCCTGTTCCCCTTGGTCACGGCGTCACGAGTGAACGGCTGGACGAATTTTGCTAATTCTTTTTTTTTTTTTTGTGTTTGTTATTGTCAGGAGGAAGATCTTACGAAAGGTAAAATTAAGAAAGCTGCGCGGAACATTAGAAAATTTAACAACCTTATTAACTTTTGTAATGTTACCATCTTAGTGCTTTTGACAACTGTTCTAATGTAGTCTTATGCCGTTTGACATAACAGTCAGCGATTGACAGAATGCACGCTTCATATATCGTTCAACGCAGGTGCGAAGACGTTTTGATTCCTCGGATTTCTTTGATTCCAAACGACATGCCATTCGAATTTAAACGGTTACAATTTCCTGGCATTTGCATTGTCGATAAATAAACTCTAAGGGGAGTGGGGGGGGGTCACTACTTGTTTGTGGCATTAATTTTGAAAATCCATGTTTTCACATGGCCAGTAGTATGTCGCCGAAATGCCAATGCAACTATTCACCTATAATAACTATACACACCAGAAAATAAAAAGGAAGAAAATCGTGTATCATAAAGCATTGCAATAATATATACTATGTTTTTGAATAAATATTTCTTTTTTATTAATTAGACCCATCAAATACAATATTCATAGTTAAGGCAGGACAACGTCTGTCGGGTCAGTTTGTTAGAGATAAGAGATATAGTTTTATTTTTTTTGGCATAAAGAAACGTAAAAGTTTTAAGATATATACTAACCGTTAGATCATCCATATTGACGCATGTTGTGTAGTTTGACCACACCAATCCACTGTCCGGGTGCTTGAACCATGTCCCATTTTCGGTGCACACTTTGTGGGCCATTCCTGAAATGGAAAGAAACAAAAAAAAATATGCATGTATTAAGAGAAAACTATAAATATTCAAATTCAGAATTATAGTTGTGGAAAGTATGTAAAATAAGTAACGGATAATGTTGGTAGCATAAATGTGAGGATTTTAAGGACATGGATATTGAAATATAGACAACTAGCAACAATACAGAAATATCAATGGTATTTCAGTGAACTTCAAGTAATCAGATTTTTCATTTTCATACATCTTCGTTATTATTCGTTGGTTCCAAAAATTGCATAGAAATTATCTTATTCAAAATATACCACTTCTTCTGTATTACGATTATTAACCAAGATGTTTCCATTTTTCAATTTCAGCCTTCAGTAAACCCCCACTCCTACTTATGTCGCATTAATAATAAGCTGTTATATGATGAACCACTTTATTCTCAACTTAAATACCAAATATTATGGTCAAAGAATATGTGGTGAGATGAGATCGGTAGTTTGTTATACCAGCAAGTGGGAAATCTGCTTAGTTTACAACAATATGCGTGACAAACCTTTAGTTTCCAGCCTTGGTTAAAGCCTACTACTCATTTATCACTAAATTAATATTAGACAATGTCTGACATCGGCCTAGAAGAGGAGGGACTTTAGAGAGGGAATAACTGAAAGTTTGAAATATTTCGGTCAGTAAGAGTTTGACCGAAAAAGTTTATGAAACCAATGTTGTTGGAATTATAATTTTCTACAATTATTGTTTAGTTATTTATTTCTTAGCTGGTATATTAAGCAAGTTATATGTATTTTAGCACATTTCTTTTAAGGGAAATCAGGTATTGTTTTTATTTTTAGCCTTGTAGACTGCCACTTATCATACCTTTTAATATCAGATAAAGGCTTCTTACTGAAAGAGAAATAGAGAATAGATGGTGAGATAAGATGGCCAGTGTGCCACGCCGTGGTGGACTTTTTCAATTTCATTTTCTCTTAATTTTTGCTGCTTTATAGACCAGTTCTCTTAGCGTATGAGCGTGGACAGTCATCCCATTTAGAAATTCATTTTATTCGTCACGGTTTCTCTTCCATAAATTCCGAAATTTTTCGATAATCGCGTCATGAGTACAATATCAATAGCTGATTTCCCTTAATGGAAATCTGTTTTAAAAAAGGTCCTAATGCATTAGTTTGTTTAGTGTTGCGCAGCTACACAAGACCTCATTTGGTTATGCGAACATATTTATCAGAGGAGGAAAATTTATGGTTTAATATGATGTTTTGGTTAACGATTTCGAGAGAGAGAGAGAGAGAGAGAGAGAGAGAGAGAGAGAGAGAGAGAGAGAGAGAGAGAGAGTTTGTAGAGGATGAGTGGTTTTGGAACTGCTTCTCTCCATAACAATAGGTTGTGGGCACTATCCTATTGTAGCAGGTATAATAACAGGCAAGCAGCTTGGAGGGCACCGCCCTTATTCAGGAATTAATTCTGCTTCTTATCGTTTCCTAGTCCACACTCAGGCCTACTACAATTTATGATGCGGCCTTAGGGTAATTGAATTTAAGGGGTGATATACAACAGCTGTAGGGGATGAAGGTAAACGTGGGAAGGATCTAGGAATATGAGAGCGAAATGGGGGGTGGGAGGCAATTTAGCTACACATCCCCTTAGGCTTAATAAAGCTAATAATGCTAATATACACTTGGTCTAGCTTAATTGAAAACGTTCTGAAAATTGGCTGAAATGGGTGCAACGTCTTCGAAAGTATGGATAGATGTCTTTCATCAGGCTCCTACAACTGGTTCTTACCCTTATTTTTATTGCACATTTCTTTAAGGGAAAATAGCTATTTAGGTTGTAATCATGAAGTCATTTTCGAAAAATTTATAAAAAGTCCGTCGATCCTACTTAGGAGATGATGATCAATCAATATATACGCACTCTAGCAGTCACAACTTTTGGTTAATTCCCACCAAAATCAATATATAATCGAAATAATGATCTATGCAAAACTATTTATCAAGATCGTTAATGCCTGAAATCGGACCAGTGGGTAGGGAGTTTACCAAATCTTATTGCAAATTTGATATAATAAAAATGTTTTTATTTACACATTTTTTTCTATCATGAACCGAGTTATTTGAATTTTCCTGCGTTCAGTGAAACTCCACTCCTGCTCGTGTCATATTAGAAATAAGCTGTTTTATCATGAAAAACTTTGCTCTAAGCTTAAATTCTTCATGTCCTTTATTTTGTGAGATACATATCAATTAAGATTTTACACCCTTGACTTGAAAATGTTTATTTCATCTGTGAAATACTCAATACTTAATATACTCCAATGTTTAGAGGGGCGAATTCATTATAAATTACAGTACTAGATAGAGTAAATAGTTTCCAATCAAATTAATACGTTATATTCAGATATATTAAAGTAATTGTCTTTCTCTCCGGTAAGAAGTTGGCAGAACAGTTTGTTTGCGTTTCAGATGCTTTCTGTTGCGAGGTTCCTTATTATCGTATGTATTCCCTTAATATTCACTGTAGTGTTGTGTTACTGGCATGTAGATTTATCTATTTGTTAAACTTCACGCGGGGAATCTATTTAGTTTACACAGTCCCAGCGTGACGGACTTTCCAGTTTATAGCCCTCAATAAACCCCCACTTTTACTCATCGGAGTTTTACTTAGAAATAGATAATATTTGTTGAGATGAGATCGGATGTATTTTCCAACAAGTGGAAAATCTGCTTAGTGTATGGAGTGGACTTTTTTTTTTTTATTTTAAGTTCTTTCTATGTTATTTTCGCTAATTGGGACGTTTTATCTACAGGCCACCCGCCAGTCTACTGGAGACAGATCATTCCACTTCCTCCTGGGTTAACGGGGGTTGTACCTCGAATAGATCACTCATTATGTAAAACTCCCATCACGAATCTCTTGAGTCTCGCCTAATGGCGGCTAAAGATCTCAAATGTCTATAACGAACAAGAAAAAAAAAGCTCCTCTTGCTTCATTTGTCATCTCATAATGTCAGGACGAAATCCTGACAGGTCTTTTCTAAATGAAACTATCATTTGACATTTCATTAACTCTGATAGACTTTGGAAAATTAAGACGTTCAATTTTTGTAATACTTATTGTCTATTTTTTTGTATTAATTCAGAATAGGTAAAAGGTTTTTGTAGAAACGTTACGCTTTTCATGAATATATTTTCATATATTTTCTCATACCCCAGATTCTTGTTAGGAGCTGGCATCCATCTGGTTCCCCTTGAAAAAGAAAAGAAGTTTTGAATCACAATATTCATGAAGCCATTTCATTTCAAAGGTATCAGAAGTCACTGCTAATATCAGTATTCTACTCTGTCATTCAATTTCCTTTCCCAACTTTGGTTACTATGGACCAAGGACCTGCCGAGTTAATGTCTCAATTTATTTTAATTGGAATGATTATTCATGAGATTCCAGTATATGCAGAACTGAGAGTCGTAATATAGGTAGTCCGGCAAAAAATATCCTTATTTTATTGCACAGCTGCTTTTCAAATGTATAACCTCAGTGCAATCTTAGTTTGCCTACTGGAGCCAGTCATTTCCTAGCTATGTCTGACATTGGAAGAAATCGTAAATAGTCGAGCATGAAGCGACCAAAGGTTAGTAATCCTAACCCGATATTTGTTTTTTTTTTGTTTTTAAGTATTAAGTTTATTTTAGTAGTCCAGTAGTTTCTACTCCTGCAATGAACGGGTATGTTAGCAGATTTCCCTTGAGGGAAATCAGCTATTGAGGTCGTACTCTAGACGCGATTTTCGAAACATTTCTTCAAATGTCCATCGATCCTACCCAGGAGATGACGAAAATGAGGTCCGTTCAAAACTATATATATATATATATGTTAACGCTCTAGCGGTCGCAATTTTTGTTCGATCTTTAACAAACTAGATATTTAAACGTTTTATGCAAAAAGATAGATCAAGTTCGTTTAGAGGGGGGAGGGATTTTTGAAAATTCGAAATATCTCCGTTACCATACGTCGGATCAAAAGATATATAGAACCAATCTCATTGCAAATTAAATTTACTATAAATATTGTTCTATACATTTATTCTCTATCTTGAATATTAACCGAGATATTTGCATTTTTATTAAATGTGGGCGGTTAACGCACGAATGAGTTTCCCGCCAAAAGCTAGTTCGGCCGTTTCTGTAACTGCTCGGCTCTCATATGGAGATTTCTCTATTGTATAATTTCAAGTTGGAAACCTGCTTAGTTTACGCAGCCCCTGCGTGACGGACTTTATTTTTCTGGACCATAACAACAAATATCTTGGCAGAAATAGAAAAAGAACTATAACGTAATTCATTTTTAAGCTATTTTGCGAAAAAAAGAAAGAAAAAAAAATTGTCTTGTGGGTTGGCTAACTGTTCTGCGTGATTGCCTATACTGTTTTTCCAGCCGTGAGCATTACACAGGAAGCCGTCATTTAAGCGGCCGGAAGTATGCTTAAATACCCTTTTCTTTCAAAAAGGTTAAACATTTAGCAATTTCAAAGCTATTTAGTATTAAATGAACCAAAAAAAAAAAAAAAAACACTTTAGCCCAGGGTAAGACTAACTATTTTTGGTCAGCAACGAAAGTGTTAACTAATATGATCTTAGTGTTGAATGAAATGGTTAAATATATACCATGGTATTGATCTAATAAACATTTTCTAGTGTAATTTTCTAGTAAAATCTTCATTGATGACGTCACCACACAACATATTTGGATGTATCTCAAATTATAAAGGTCCGTCTAAAACAAAGTTTGGGATTTAAGGTTTTAACCCTCGGTCGGGCGCGTCAAGAATATTCCGCCATCGGGCGCGTGTATCTCAGAGATATAACCTCAACCGTTTTTACGGAAATACAGTTTTTTAATATATATTTTGCACTAAAATGTTCAGCTTGTGATTAGAAACCATAACAGAGGAAGTATTTGTTTGAAAGAAGTAAATAATTTTTAAAATTGATAAGTATTATAATATAAAGAAACGGTGGACGATAATTTTTAAAATATAATTAAAAAACACAAATATCAAGAGAAATTGTTTAAATGCACATGCCTTTATTATACATATTTCATTTCAGTTTGTGAACAATATAAAAATATATCTTAATATAACTTCAATCAAAAATAAGTAGCACGAAATCACTTTTAGATAAGATTTAATGAAAATCATCAACAAATTTTAAAAATACCAGTTTAATTGTTATTTCTTTTGCAGAGCTGCATTACAATTAGGACAAAGCATGGAACTATGTTGTTAACAAATTTTGTTTTTGCAAATCTCACAAAAGTAATTAGTACACCTACATTTATTTTCAGTTTTGCTTGGTTCACATCATTTTCTTTGTTCGTTGTAGTGGAGGGATTTTTTTTATGCTGTTCTGTACTTGAGTTCAATGTATGGTCCAATGAGCTAGTGTACTCTTATGAGTCTGTGTAGTCTTAAAGTTTCGTCCTTAGCTCGGTTGGCAAACGTCTACTATTCTCACTGCGTCGTGCAATATATCCTTGTACAAGTTCTTTTGAAAGCTCATGTTTGAGCAAAATAATAGAATAATAGGTTTATATGATTCCATTTAATAAAGAGAAACTTAATTGATGTACATATTTATGAAATACAGATTTCAAAAAAACTTACGAGATCGGGCGCGTGGTATCTAGGAGATACAATTTAATGACAGGTGAAACACACGACTCCGTTAAACACTGTGACACAACATACCTTGAGGGGGAGTTCTCTAAAACACATAACTCGAAGCACTACAACACCACTCTATGCTAGGAGGTGTGGCAAATATTTTTCTAGAAATGTGTATCTGAGAGATACACGCGCCCGACGGAGGGTTAAATATGGTGTTTCATAATATATTGGCACTCTGTTAACCTGACCAATAGTAGATTTTCTTTAAGAAAAATCTTCTAATAGAATCTTTAGCAAAGTCAATGTTATCACTGTGGGTTTCAGTGAGTAATGCATTTCATTTTCTATATCATCTTTCTTTGAAATGCTCTTTCCAAAATTATATGTATTTTTACCTCGGCTGCTAGGGTTCAATGAAAGCTGGCATACTTACTTGCTAGTGCCATAGAAACTCTTCGTATATGCTCTTATATATCAATTTACCAAAATTATATTTCATACGGTTCTCGTTATCGGCAGTAACAGTGAATGTTAGTGATGGACTGCACAGATGAAAGACCAAACCGAAAGAGAGGTAAACCATGTTCGTTCTTCACCATTGATGGTTTGTGGTGAGCATTTATTACTGTTAATCTCAGCAAAAACGAAAGAAAAGAAAAACAAAAACCTTTTGGAAATAGAAAAAAAGGAAAACAATAATAGGAATTAACGAATTGGATACAATATAAGTGATATAAGGCAAAAGAAACACTGGTACCCAGAGAGGGACGGACCTCAGCTAAGTGACAGGCCAAAGCTACTTATCAAACTGTTTGCCGAGAATTTCACTCCATCATTGTCAGTCTTACCACCATTAGCAAACCCATTATATCCCGATATGGATAAGACACTCACTCAGTCTAAACCTTCCCCAATTTAATTCCTCAGTTTTCAATTTACTTATTTCTTTAAAATATTGTAAAACAATTAAGTTATGTGTAAACGCAGTAAACATGTTGCCTATAAATATATAGCAATAGTTTGTGGATTGAATTTTTTTACTGTGGATTTCAATGGTTCAATTGATTGTGTCGAATAAGTAGTTATTTCCTTCCTGAAGTAACCCTACAGGAAGGGAGTACATCCATTTGTACATAACATGTGCTGGATACATAACAACAATTTTTTTTATACCAAGACTGAATTATTTCTAAAATAAAATTATTTACAACAGAAAAAAAAAAGAATGGAAAAGAAATGTAGGTTTCCATGATCAATTCATGAATACATTAAAAGAAGTAGAGTTTTAAATAATTCAAACAGTTATACACTTGTTCAGCACATTCTCTTAATTGTGTATTGTATTTATAAAATAGAAGTTTTTCCTCAACAGGCCAATTGTCATTTTGGCGTTTTACTTCCCTACTAAATTCATTTCTTTGGCCCGTTAGTAGTCTACAGTTATAGAGCAAGTGGCTGTGAGTATGTTCAGTATTAAACACAGTTTGGTTGATCTTCTTTAATGTCTGGGTGTTGTCTTATCGTAATCGTCGTAAACATGTACCATTTCTGTTGCCATTTATTAATTGTGTCTGCAAGTAGTTGAGTTTTTAAGCTTCTGTTATTTTGTTCTAGCATTCTGGAAGTTTGGTATCTTTTGAAACTCATTTGCTGATGAAACAGCGAGGTAGATTCCCGATATTCCAAAATGCCGTTTGATCCAGCGAAAGTATATGTGTACATTTTTTGGTTTAAGTCATTTGTGGTCTGATATTTTCTGTCAAAGAGTCATGAATTACATAATTTTAAAGTGATTTTAAAGAGTTGTGGCTATCATCGTAAATGTTCATTTGTGTTTGATGGTTGTTTGTAGTCTAAGTACAGTTTATTTAAAATTTGCAATGTAATACAAAAGTAACGATAAATATATGGATATTAAGATATCCCACATTTCACGTACAGCAGCTGCGCACCGAACATTAGAAATTCTGTGTGTTTCCGTTGACTGAATAAGTTTTGAACAAAATATCTTGTCTAAAACTGGACTTTTCATAATTCGTATGTCCTTTATAATCTGTCAAAACGGGATTAGGGTGAGTGGTATTTGGGGGAACGGAAATAAAAACATTGGAAAATGGCGAGGGGGGTAACATCTGAAATACTTTTAGTCATATGAAACAAAAGGTAAGGATACTAAATAAAATTAAATAAAGTGTTTGGCCTCTGATTAATTTCATATAGGAGAATCGTTGTGAACCCCAAAGATGAGGAAAACTGAACTATAAATGATGATAACTTCAGGAAATGGAAACTTTTTGGCTGGTCACTCTTTGGCGTTTAAACATAAATTTAATTGTGACTTCATACAATGTTTTAGATATAGACAATGGCTCAAGAAGATAAAAAAAATATTTACATAATTAAAAACAAACATGAGTAAGTAGTTTGCATAATATACTTATCAAATATTTTAATATTTATTTATTTGGTGAGCTCCGAAACTAGGCTCAGTATCCTTTATTTTCAGTTCCTTAAGTTAAAATGTTAAAATTAAGAAATAAAGAAAAATGCTATCAAAATTATTAAGAAAAATTAAAATATAGCTATAAATAAAACTAAGGAACCGTTAAAATAAAACTATGTAAAACTATAATTTTGCGACGAATCCTGGCTTAAGGATGATAAAAGGCACAAGTTTAAAAATGTATTATACAGCGTGGTTTACAAAAACACAAATACAAATTAGTGACATAATTTAAAATAAAAACGTGGAGTGATGAGTGGAGTAGGTGTGGTTTAAAGTTTGTAGTAAATGTTAATTGTCTTCAAGTGATTTAATAAAGATAATAATTATTTGAAATCATGAAATAGTTTCTGTAATCGAGTTTTCAGTCCTTATCGAACTAAGCAGGTTATTTGAATTTCATCTGCGTATTTGTATGTTGTATCGTTAATCCAGACTTGGCCGTTTCCGTGGTGAGGACAAATTCCTTTGTATTTTAGAAAAAGTAACTCCTGAATAGGTGTCACATGGAAGCGACGTGTTAAAGGAAAAATATATAGATGGAAGCGAGTTTTCAACTTTTGCCCTTCTGTTATTTTACCTTTCCACAAAGATTGGATTGTGATCACTATTCGACGATAGTAAATAAAAAAATTGCCTACCACAGCTACAGAAAATTTATTTAGAGTTTCTTTTCAACAATAAATTTGACAAAAGATAGAAAGAATAAATTCTGTAGCGTGGTCTTAAAATTGGTCCTTGTATAACTAACTGGATGTTTGAGCCAATGAAAAACGTGAGATTTGGTCAGATTTTTTTCAGAAACAAAATCACATTTCGTGAGGTTTCATTTAATACAGTTTTTCTACCAACATGAACAATGGTTTCTTATTTCCTTTGAAATAAATCAGAATCCAATTACACGTTTCTCGTTTTCTAACCTTTCAGAATGCGTTGCGCAATCTGTCTTACACAACTCACTTTGATTAAAAGTTCGAGTTCGACCCTCATCATCTTAAGAACGTGTTGGACCAGCATTTTTGGCAGCTCTTTTTCCTGTTTCAAACACATTCTTTGTCTTGAGATCCAATGCTTTCTTTTCTTATGGTTTTTTCGCTTTATCTTACTCCTCCTTTCTTCTCCTTTTGACATTTCCATGTGCAGTGACTATTTCATTTCCTAAAGCATGCTTTTTGTTCTGGGGGTTTTCTCAAATGAAGGGATGATTCCTCTAGAAACAAATCACCAAATGCCATATTCATTTTACTTGTTACTACGATTGACTCTGGTTCTGATGTCGGTTGCTCCTGGATTAAGGTCTATTCTATCTCTAGCTGTCTGTTGCAATCGCAGTTCCCTGAAATTTCAAATATGTGTTGCCTTAAAAATATATACTAATCCGTCCATTGACTTACACTCTATAAATAAAGGCATAGCAACTGTATCCTCAACTAACAAGTTCTGATGGTTACCCCCTTGCAACGTTTTCGCAAGGAAGCATGACGTCTAAGGAGCTTTGACAATCTCCCGGGTCGGACATTGATATCCTAGATTCCCATCGTCCGTAACTATATTTTGAAACTCCCGGTGTTTCTAGTACGTAAGTAAATCGGGCAGTGGCTTTCAATTAAAAAAAAAAAGGCCGCCACGCCAGGGGCTGGGTAAACTAAGCAGAATTCCCATGATCTTGAATGACAGGGTAGTGATCTAATCTCGCCATATATTTCCTATTTCTAATTAAGAATCCGATGAGTTAAAGAGGGGGCTTACTGAAAGCTGAAAACAATAAAATACTAATAACTCTCTTAACACTCCAATACACGCGCGTCATCTCACAGATGACCAGTTCTGTTTTTTCGTCATAAGTTTGATGGAAGGCGGGGGAGCCTGGTTCCCCGCCCTAGTATTCCTCAAGCTCGTCTAGCTCGACAGTTCTATTGCCGGTGAGCGTGAGTCCAGTGCAGTTTGCGCGTGTTTTGGCCGAGAGAATCTCACAGATGACACGCGTGTAAAAATGTAAGTTTTTCATAATGCCCGATTTCGATGTGGCTGGTATCAACGGCCAAGTCATCAGTCTGGGCAACTGACAAAACGTACCAGACGACTTTTCCTTCTGGAACTGGGGAATAAACTCATCAGAGATCAGTTGATTATGCGAGTGCAGCTCAGCAATTTGCCACGCACCATGACCTCACGTCTTCGAGAACTCATTCCCAATGATCAAATACCACCACGAGCTTCAAGCAACTCAGCAGCTACTGATGCTGGTGGACGCCAGCGCTGCGGATTTTGCTTGGAAAATAAAACAAAACAATACACCAAATATTCTTGCAAGGAATGTGGCCAATATTTATGTCTGCAACACTGTGCCTTTTCTTGTGCTGACGGATGTAACGTGGGTGTGGGTAATGAAAGTGATTCAGAGTGAAATTTAAGTTTAATTTTTTAAAAACAAAGGTTCCTGTTTGTTTTTAGTATTTTTTTTATTGGTCATTTCCATTTGTTTGAGTAACTTTCCAAGTCCTAGAAATGAGGCTCAATTGTCAATGTGTTCATACATTTTACATTATTATTATGTTCTCTGAAACTATCTTACAAGACTGATAAGAGTTGTGTTCCTAGGTTTACTAGTTGATTTACCTTTTGCAAGCCAGTAATAAGGAATAAAATTGAAACTAAGCTACCGTGGCAGCTGTGTTACAAATAATTAACATTTTTGAAGATTTATATACAGATAATTTCTTTCAAATACAAATTTATGAACTTTTTCATTTATCTATGCACCATTATTCCTGCAATATTGCGAAAAAATAATTATATTATTCACTTTTGACAAATAAGTGAACAGTCATCTGACAGATGACTCGCGTGTATTTATGTCTCACTAGGGGGCGCGTGCATTGGAGTGTTAATATCCCTTTCCTTTATCTCACACTTCAATGTCACTTCTTTTAGGGTAAATGCTTCAATGGTAAGCCGGGTTTATCACAATATTTTTATGTATATACGTATTTTTTATTATTCAAGTTCACCAGAGCGTATCATATTTTTTTATTATTTTATTTGCTCTCTTTATTGTTTTTATAACTATAGCTCACAAGTCCTGTAAGAATTTACTGTAATTATAAAACGAATAATAAAATCAATTATTTCTTCCAGGGAAGCATGGTAGAGGAACGAATCAATTTGGACGTACAATGTAGGTCTGTTTTCTTCTAAGATGATTTTTATGTAGGCAAAGTCCACTTTCAGAGGAACAGCACCATCTTCTGTGCCTTTGAAGAGCGTTAAAGAGCACTAGGATGCACCACAGCTATTACAATTTTCGTATTGTTTAAAAGGATAAATAAATAGTTTCTTACGATAAGGATCAAATCCAACGATGAAGTGTGGACATGGCGTGTAAGCCGTCGAGCCAGCTGGGGTCTCTGGCCAACATGACCATCCGTCCCAGGTAGCCTCGCATGTGGGGCCTGTAACAGAAAGAAATTTACTGAAGCAACAATTTATAAGGTGTCAAAAAAACATAATTTACATAATATGATCTGGACTATAGACTGTTCTCAATGGATATCAGAAGAAGCCTCTCCATAAATTAACTGGCTAGTATTTAGAAAACTTGAGATTTCCATGTACTTTTCAATATCATGATACATAAAAAGAACATAATGCTCAATAAATAAAAACTGTATGATCAAAAAGAATCTATATCATGTGACATTTGTTAGCGTCCACATAATTATCTTATGGCTGATTGGGACGGGTTTCTGCAGGTAACCATTTTCTCTAACCAAAGTAACGCATGGTAATGTCATAATATTAACGCAAACTATATTATTATTTATTTATATACTTCACGTTTTGGTACTATGGCTAATTGGGAAGGGTTACCACCCTTTTCTAGCCGGGGTGGGACTAAGTATTTTATTTAATGAGTCCTGCACTGTATAAATTCCTCTCGCCCAGGTGGGAATCGCACTCGTCCCTCCCGGTTTGCCAAGTGAGATTAAAGGCATCTCTTTAACTCACATGGCTAACCTGAGCCCTCCTATAACGAATTTTAATGATTTGTACTTTATTACCGCCCACTTAGTGCAGTTAAGGCTAATTAGGGGTTTTAAATAAGTTTTTACAAAATTCAAGAGATATTCTAGGGATAAGCGTTTGTCACTCTTGATTTTCCAGCTTAATCTACTTAGCTAGATCTATTTATCTACCTTTCCAGAATAGTTGGGTGTTGGTGCTAATTTTACTGGCTTCAGCTGTTGATTAGTTGTGAAGACTGATAAAATATTAGGTGCTCGGATCCCTAACTTTAAATGGTCCCTGTAGTCGCAGCGAGGGTCGTATTTCTCCCTGACAGCTGTTCTCCACCGCCTCAACAATCTTCTCCGGAATACAGCTGTTTTCGGCCCATTTACCACTCCAACCACTGCCCCTTTAAACATACCAACTCTACCTGCCTTAGGATGGATATATCTTGAAGAGTTTATATGCTACTTCCAGAGTTTATATACCAATCAAGTCTTGAACGATCATGCCCTTCATGAACCCTTAATAACGTAACGGATATGTGGCTATTTCCCCTTAGAAAAATCACCTATTGAAGTCAAACTCACCGCGATTTTCGAAAAGTTTCTCCAAATGTCTATCGATTCAACCTTAAAGGTGACGAGAATGAAATCCATTCAAAATCAATTATATGGTTGCGAAACAAAAATAGTATGAGATAAACTATTTTTAAAATCTGTTTTGAACTTCCAATCTGTGTAGTAAACATATAAAAGAAATAAGAAATATTTAAAAAATAACCAAGCACACTGTCTTCGATAACTTCATATGCATTGATAATTCTCTAGAGGGAAATTTTGTTTACTTCACGTTCCATCTGCGTTTTGGAGTTTTGTTTAGTTTGGCCAATGTTTTGTCCTATCTCCAACTAAAGCGATTTTCACTTTGAGTCATAAAATATCTCAAGCCCTGTTTACATGTACTTCAAGGGAAATAAGCTATTGAGGTTGTACTCTTGACGTGATTTTGGAAAAATTTCCTCAAATCTCCTATCTGTTAGATGATGAAAATGAGGTACGTTAAAATTATATATATATATATATATATATATATATATATATATATATATATATATATATATAAAATTTTAGAAATAATAATTTAGTGTCAGAAATGGCACTAACAGTTTACAAGGATTTTGTTTGTCTTTATTTAAAATAAGATAGTTGCACACCTCAGATTTGTGACTGGTGCTGGAAAACTCATCTCTTTTTGCCTCCGGCGGGATGAAGGGAGACGAAGAACCCTTGAGATATTGCTAAAAAGGAATGCACTTTTAGGGGACCGCTAGATCATAAAGAGTAGAGTAATTACGCCCCAACGAGGAAGCTTAAAATAGCGAAATGACTGATCTATCAAAGCAGTCTTGTATTCGTAATTTTTATATTTTTTTGTTAGTAAGTTTGTTACACGAGTAAATTCGTAAAATTAAATTAATCGAAAACCACTTTATGATATTAACATAGAATAATGAAATTGTATTGACGTGTAGTACATACCACGAAAAATTATATTAACTATTGAGTCTGAAAATAATTAAAATGAATTATTTTTGTGGTTGACATTATTACATAATATATAATTGTCGAGATCTAGTCTCAGCAACTTAAGTTAAATATTAAAGGTTAGGTAATCCGAGATTCTAAGCAACCACCCACTACCCATAAATCACTAACCGAACTACTTCCCACTAACCATTACGGTCTTAATTACAGGAATCTAATTAACGAGAACCGCCAGAAATAATTGATGAGTGGATTGGGGACGATTTGTTGTCAGTAGCTGTTGACCGATCGGTAATGGTGTCCCCGATGAGTTTGATGATACTGTAGACATTAGGTCGGTGTTAGCTACAAGCCTGGATTGGGACCAAAGAGGTAGATTATCGTATTAGCTTGGCCCAGGCAGCCTTGGTCTCATGCCATATACCGACAGACTACTTCAGTCTGCTGATTGGGCTTTCAGCTGCCAGAGATCAATCAGACATTTTAATCAAAGCTAAGGTATCAGCCAACTAGGCTAAATGTAATTTATTGACTCACATCTATACCGCGGCGTCAAGTGGGAACCCCTCCCTGGGGGGGGGGGGGGGTGAGCTTCTTTATTTCAATTAAACGAAGTATGTCTCAGCAGCTGCTAGAGTTTTACTCTAGAATATTGTTTCCATGGTGCCCTAAATATCTAATTTACTAGTCAAAATGGCCTCCAAAGTTAAGCGGTTCAAAGTTTAGTACGTTTTTTAGATAATAAAATATATAATTAGTGATTTACCGGAGTTAGTTTTTTAGCAGATTTCCCTTAAGGGAAATCAGCTATTGAGGTCGTACTCATGACGCGAGTTTCGAAAAATTTCTTCTTTAATGTCCATCGATCCTACCCAGGAGATGACGAAAATGAGGTCCGTTCACAATTATATATATATATATATATATATATATATATATATATATATATATATTTGTCTTTTAACGCTCTAGCGGTCGCAATTTTCGTTTTATCGTTACCAAACTCGATATTTTAACGTTTCATGCAAAAATAAAGATCAAGTTCGTTAATGGCTGAAATCGGACCAGTGGGGGGGGGGGGTTTAGAGGGGAGGATTTTCGAAAATTCGAAATATCTCCGTTACTATACGTCGGATCGAAAAAATATATAGAATCAATCTTATTGCAAATGATAATTTGCAAAATTAAAGTAAGTAAAGTAAAAATTTACTACAAATAATGTTATGTACATTTATTCTGTATCTTGAATATTAACCGAGATATTTGCATTTTTCTGTTTTCAGCTTCTGAGATGAGATCGGCTAACTTCGGGTCTAGTCATGAGTTTCCGTCAAGAGCTCGTTCGGGCCGTTTCCGTAACTGTTTGACACTCTATTCTGAAATTTCTCTATTGTAAAAATTCACGTGGAAAATCTGCTTAGTTTACGCAGCCCCTGTGTGACGGACTTTTTTAGTAACACATCGTCAAGTATTCACATTTCATAGAGTGACAGCATTGACAAATGTTTCCTCGTTTCTTTAAGAATTTTTAAAATTTGGATATTTTTAATTTTTGTAGTTTGTTGTTGTACATCTCTGATGACACTGCATATACGCCAAAAAGGTGTATACATTGTCCAGTACTATATAACAGAAAAGTGTAGTACGAAGTTCAATTTCTATGTTCAACTTTGAACCAAGCTATGAGATTTTGAAAACGGGGGAAAACTTAGCCTTTGCCGTAAATTATATGTAACGTAATTATTATAAAATATGTTTAATTGATTGACTTTGGAATGTTTTAGGAAAGTGTAGAAATAAAAACTTGTTTGACTTAAAATTTCAAAAATGGTCTAGTTACCAGCTTAATATCTTTTGGATCACTTCATATGGATTGACCACTCTTCTATAATGCCACACTAATGACATCATTCCACATTCCGCTCTATAGTTTTCTCATAATATGAAGCATATAACATTTTAAATTTAAATGGAGCGTGAGATTTTTTTTTATTTAGTTGTTTTAATCGAAAATCATTTATATTAGTGCACGTCATCTTTATCATAAAATGACCATGATGACAAGAGAATTAATTACAAGGGCGTTGTGCCCATATAAACGTTTTTTGAAAAAGGGACGGGAGCTTTTGACTGGAAAGTAACATGCTTTCGCGAAGGAAAAAAATAGTTTGGCTTATGTTTTTGGGCGAAATAATAGATAAATAAAGGAACCACTATTTTTTAAATAATTCTGCTATGCAATGTTTGTTGTTTAGTGTAAAATTTGTAAATGAAAAAGGTTTTATTCTGCATATCTTATTGAAAACACTAGTAATTACAAGGAATTTTTTTTTTCGGAAAGTATTTTTAATTTCTACGGAAATGCTGTAATTAAATTATTTTACTCAAACATTGACTATTGATAAAGAATAAATACTATTTTAGCCAAAGTTGAGTCCTTTGATGCTGTAACGTATTCTGTTGTCGGGATTCTCTCTTGATTGAACTCTGGGATTTGAAATTGAATCTTAAATATTTAATGTTTTCATTATCATCAATGGTTCTGCTTCTCGGCTGATTTAAGATGCATAATTGTACTTATCTTCTTTGAATATTTTTGAATTATCTAATAACTCAACTAAATATTTTGAGTGTAAAAATAAAACTATTAAATTAATCCCAGTAAAATGAATAACCTCTTTATAAGGGTTTAGATGGAAATAATAAGTTTTTTAGATTCACTTCACGTGGTCCTGAAAACTTTGTTCAATAGTTCATTGTCGCTATGTAATCTAGGACGAACATGAAGTACGTACAGAGGTTTTTCTTTCGTTTGGATTTACAGACCTTGAAGATCTTTTGCAACTATTACCAGACACCCACAATTCTGTCTTCGCAGAAGAATAGATTTCCTACGTGTGTATTTGCTGTAAAGTTTGGCAAAAATTATTTCTGATAACAGATGATGGATAGAAGGTTAATCTTTAATTGTTATCTTTGAATTTTGGATATTCCTTATCAATAATTCAAAAATATTATCATAATTTTTTTTTTTATCCATTACCTTTTATCTTATAAGAGGTATCTAAATAACTCTTCATCCTACGGATTAAAAGTTCTTAAAAATATAACATCGCCTTAATAAAATTTTATTGGACAGATAATTTCTGTTTGTTAGAGACATAGTATAACTAAACGAAGAATATTAATCTTGGGGCGTCGTAAAACGAAGGTTACAAACGAAAGTTTGTAAAAACGATTCATCGTGAGTTTTGAAATGAAAATTTATTTCAATAATGTATTAATAAGAATCTCTCAAGTAAATTGTGACATTTTAGATATTTTTATTTAGGGACTGAATTTTGTCATGGCTAACAGTAGTTATACGTATAGTAATACGTAGGAATAAGGGTTTTCTTGGAATAACCTTAATATTGTTGCTAAAATCAAATACATGAAAAATTAAACAGAGACAGTCACATATTTGGGAAGTACGAAGAAGATCAAAGGTTCCGCCAAGAGTCCAGAAAATTCCGCTTTGGTGTGATAAAAGGATCCGACCACCGCTAGTTTAGTTAGTTTGTTCTCAGCTGTTTTCAAGTGATCATCAGTGCGACTTAGTTGCAGTACTGTAAAGTGTTTTATGTGAAGAACAGTGTTGTGCCGTGACTCTGTAAGGAACATTATAGTGCCGTGTTTAAGACAGTGCAGTGCCGTGTTTAAGACAGTGCAGTGCCGTTAACTTCGCCAAGATCAGTTTTGTGAACTTCAGTGATCGCGAGTGAGTTATCGGACTGTTTAATAACAAGAACAGTGAAGCTATCAGTCCATACTGTGAGTAGTAGTTAAGAATAATTAACCAAGTGTGTAGTGCATTGCTAAATAAATTGTGCAGTGATAAACATTCTGAAGCTTGTACGTGTTTAATTTTGCAATCCAAAAGAACTCTAATCAACAACGTTTATTCCTGATTATGTAATAAACATAACAATATATTTCCACGGGAAACCAGTTTTATTTCAATCCGCTATGACGGGCAGTACAGCCAGTTTATTACTTTCTACTACAACCCATACGGGATAATCCTAGAAAAGAATATTATCATATTATTTTGTTGACTGCTAGAGTGCTGAATCTGTGATTTTTGGACCTTGATATTTTGACCTTTTGAACGATAATAAATAAGTCGTGAATATTATTTCCATAACTCACGCACAAAACAATTTCACTGACATTTTACGAGACTAAAGTAGCTTAGTTTGGATCGTCTGGATATCATTATGAATTTAATTTCCCCTACTGCCCCATTTTACTTTATGGGTATGAAAACTGAATGACTCTACATTTATACGTCACTTCTGTCACTGAAAATAATGGGATGCTTACTTCATAAGAAAATCCAATGTTTATATTTACAAAGGAAACCATTTATATATGTACCTTTGTAAAGCTGCTAGTTTTTATTATAAGGGAAACATCTGTCACACTTGTCAGGACAAATATCGGAAGTGTACACTCACAGGCTGAGTGGTTATCTGAGAGTAGAAAAGGGAACGCGATAAAAATCTTAAAGGTCTATGAGGGCGAATGTTTGGCTCTAGATCTAAGATAATCCGAAATGGCGCTGACCTAGTCTCTGATGTTATAAATCTTTTTCTTTCCTTCCTCTTCTTTATTTTCCAGCTAAGGGTCAGTTGAACGATCTTATGTAGTAAGCGTCTAAAGAGATTGAATGATGAACATGATATAAGTCCATCCATATTACATGATGAACCTGATGAAGGTAAGACTGTGTTTGTTGGCTTCTGGTCAAAGAATGAAGTCTGTTGGAGTAAGTTGTAATAAAAAACTTCCGTCACGCAGGGACTGCGTTAAGTAACCAGGTATCCCATTTGCGTCACGTATTTGCATGTATCTCTGAACGTAAAAGGTCAATGTAAACAATATTTGGTATTTAAGTTTCACGGAAGTGCTTCATAATATAACCCATTGTTAATATGACAAGAGTAGGAGTCTGTGGTTTACTGGAGGCCAAAACTAAAAAAAAAAAATGCAACTATCTCCGTTAGTAAACGAAATAGTGAAATATCGTACATAATAACATTTACAGAATATTACATTTGCTATAAGATTGATTATATACAATTTTTTGATCCGACGTATAATAACGGAGATGTGAGGAATTTAGGAACTCCCCCTCCCAATGATCGGATTGCAGCCATTAACGAGTTTAATCTTTAGTTTTGCATAAAACGTTTAAATATCGAGGTTGGAAACGATAAAACAAAGATTTTGACCGGTATAGTGTGGTAACAGACAAATATATAGGATCGATGGACTTTTGAAGACATGTTTCTAAAATCGCGTCATGAGTACCTCAATAACTGGTTTTCTTCAAGGAACATCTGTTAAAAAGACAAATAAAAATTACATTGGGCTCTGGCGAGCCGAAAAGAGGGACAAATTGAACTGGGATTATATAATGAATGTAGCTTACCTCAGAAGCGTTAAGAGAATCCGACATAACGGGTGAGACACAGGATTACAAGGGAATGGGAAATTTAGGAAATTGAGCAACCATACTGTTTTGGGCCAGCCAAACTGAACTGCCCTCGGAAGTAAGCTTTAGACAATTTTACTTTCGAACGTTATGGAGACTGTGTCAGAAGACGGTCATCTACAAATGGGCATCTAGCAAAACTGAAGAAAGCTTAACACTGCAGTAGTCGCACGTCTTTTGAGAGATGTTTTGGAGAGACGTTTTGAACTGTTGAGGTAGAGGATAGAACCTGGGTGCCCCCCACTAGCTACCTTCCCCTCATGTATAGAGTCTTCCACCAGTAAGGTTTCAACCCTTTTCTGATTCTCCAGTACTGCACATGACCTTGAGGCATCTGTGAGATCCCACGCGACTACCTTTGTAAGTAGTGCAGTGGCAGATTTACAGGGAGCTTAAAAGTATAAAAAATAGGGAAATAAATTCAAGCATCTTCGCTTATAGGAAGGAGGACACCCTGGTTTCCTATGTCCCAAAAATATACTTTATAAAATAACTATTATACAAATATTATTACTGGCTTAATTAAAAATAACCTTCTTACTTTAATACTTACGGAAACACGGAAAGTCATCTGAGAAATGACAAGCGCCCACTCTTGTACTGACGAGAGGCGCGCCTACTGCAGAGTTATCCTGACTTCACTGAACACTGTGCATGGAATGCAATTACACTCATAACTCTCTACCTTATGAGCGTTCTACATTCTAACGTAAGAGAGGCGACTCACACAAAGCATTAGAAAAGATATGTGCGATGCAAGTATTTGGCGTGCGTACTCTGAAACAGCATCGAACGATGGAATCTTACGCAGGAAAATTGAATACTAACGAGATCTATGGAGAAACATTTTATAGAACTTATCTTGTTAAAATATTGATCCTCTACAATTGTTCTCTATACATTTTTTCGTAACTCCAATATTAAGCAGGATATCCGAATTTTCATGCCCTCTACCCATCGGATTTTATCTTAGAAATAAAGAATTAGTATGCCATACGCAGCTCCTGCGTGGTGTACGTTTATTAAAAGAGATTCCATTATACAAATGACCTCTGTGGATAGTAGTATTTTTAATGAACCCCGAAAATCTTGCCTCTCCATTGAGTATGCGCCTCGCACCAACAAATAAGCATTTAATAGTGTAGAAACTATGTAAACTCTCAATGTAAAATTTTCGTCAAATTTAATCAGACAAAAAAAAATTTGCGTGATTAGAAAAAAATCAGACCTCTTGAAGATACAGCTCTGTCAAGGGCACATAATATATGTGACTTCGTTGCCAAAGTCGTTATTCAAGAGTATTATCTATAAATATAAATTCAGTTCGTCTATGAGCAAGGAGGAAAGCAGAGGCACCTCCTTAATGTATGATTAATAATAGATTTAAAAGTGTAACACCATCTGATAACCCAAAATTTGACATTCTTCCAGGCAACTAAAAAGGAAGCGACATTCTTGAAATAAATCCTCTCCTCCCCTGGGAGTGGGGGAAGGGGTCAAAGGAGTAAAGGTAGAGGAGATGAGCTTTAACACCCCCTGAAACAACTTTAATAAAAGCCTGGAGAAAAGTTGGTAATAGGTCTTCCAGGCCTGGAGTTCCACATCTACAGAGACACTCAGTTCTCCCTTGCCGTCCAAGAAAGCTGAATATCATGCTCCGACTTACATAATGATTTTTTTTTAATCTTGATTTTTTTTCCCCACAGATTACATTAACTTTGGAGGCTAGCCATGCGAGTTTAGGCGTTGATCGTAATGTCACTCGATAAACCACCTGAAGTCCTGAGTTTTAACTCGCATCTAGGCATCATTTGGGGAAATTATCGAAAATCGCGTAATGAGTATAACCAGATAGCTGATTTTTCTTTTTAGGGAAATTTGCTAATTTTATTAGAGCTTGTTTTGAAATACTATATTTATTCCCATTTTGCATCACGAGTCTACTTACTTCAATTAAACGATTGCTTCTGCATTGCTGTAGTGAGGTTAAACAGTCCGTCACGCAGGTGCTGCGTTAGCTAAGCAGATTTCCCATGTGCGTGAGAATGCGTCCCCCATTTGTATTTATCTCAAAACGTAAAAGTTCAATGAGAACAATATTTGGTATTTAGGCTACCAATAAATTGTTTTGTGATAAAACAGCTTTATATGATACACGTAGGAGTGGGGGTTTACTGAAGGCTGATAACTAAAAAATGCAAATGTCTCGGTTAATCATCAAGAGAGTGAAAAAACGTGCATGACAACATTTATAGAACATTCCACTTGCAATAAATTAAATTAAATTATTTATTAACGGCCACTTTTTGCAACTAAGGCTAATTTGGATGGGTTATCTGCAGGTTAACACCCTTTTCTAGCCTGGTGGGACTAAGGATTTTATTTAATGAATTCCGTCAATAAATAAATATTTCTGCCCAGGCGTGAATCGAACTCGCCACTCTAGATTTACCATCTGAGATTAAGCACTTTCAATAAGCTTGGTTCTGTACAAGTTTTCGATCCCACGAATATTAAAGGAGATATTAAGAATTTTCGAAACAACCCTCCTCTAAACTAGTCTTCAATTTTACGCAAAACGTTTAAATATCGAGTTTGGGGACGATTGAAGAAAAACTGCGACCGCTAGAGCGTTAATAAACATATATCCAGTTGTGAACGGACCTCATTTTCGTCATCTCCTGGGTAGGGTCAATGGACGTATGAGAAAATATATTCGAATTTCGCGTCATGCATTGGACCTCAATAGCTGATTTTCCTTAATAACCGAATGGACCGTATAAATATGTCTACTACGATTGAATAACTGAACTAAGCAAACTTCATTAGTTTTCCTATAGGGGCAGTTTTATCAGAACCTCTCCCTTAAATACCTACAAAAGGTTTGTTAAATGTTATTAAAAAAAGTCTAAAATAGATGCCTACGTGACGTCTGGTTAATCTTGCATAAATACAGTTCTAAATAGAGAATCCATTACCACTTTAATTGAGAAAACTCAATTCCGTTCTGTGATATTCACTGGTTAAAATTGCTGCGGATTAAATTATAACTTCCAATTTAATAACTCAGGAATTCTCGGGTCGGGATCCGATATGCAAATCATTCCCATCATCTTCATTATAATTACTTAACTAAGAATCTCTGTTACTTTCCCATGGTGGAAAGATTTGTTTTCGATCTTTTCCATATTTCGTTTATAAAGCCAGGTGTCAATAGAATGTGGGCAAAGAACAGAGATATGGCTGCTGATAGACACATCTGAAACCATAAATTTAAAGGGGCTTATACTTGACATAAGTTGGGAATAGGAAAGAACACTTGTATAATTATGTATAATTTAACTTTAATTTATATATATATATATATATATATATATATATATATAATAGAAATTTAAAAAAGTAAATAAATAATATATACGGAACAACAAATTCTTATTTTAATCGTTTTGGCCTAACAGATCAACCAAACTGTTACTGCGACTTTACTACTGAACAGACATACAGACACTTGCTCTATGACTGCAGACTACTAACAGACCAAAGAGAAAACTTTAAAACCCAACTAAAATGCCGACAAAAAAATTGGCCTGTTGAGGAAAAACTATTATTTTATAAACATAATAAACCATTAAAACAGTTTGCTGAAGAAAAGTTTGTTGAAGACTTCCTGTATTATTTGAAACTGAAATACAGTTAAATTAATTAATTATTCTGCATTGAATTCAAAATTTGTTTTTCTTTTCATTTCTTTTTTCTTTTTCTTTGTTGTAAATAATTTTATTGTACAAATATTTTATGTTATTATAGTTTAAAAAAAAAATGTATCAAGCACACGTTATGTACTAATTATTGTACGGGACGTGTGGCTAATAAACTCCCTTCCTGTAGGGTTACTTCAGGAAGGAAATAAATAATATATATATATATATATATATATATATATATATATATATATATATATATATATATATGAAAGTGCGTGTGTAAGTAAATGTGTATAAGTATCTGTGATTCATTACCTATCTTTTTTAACCTTTTTTTTTGTCTCAACATAAATGAAACTAAATTCATAAGCGTTGTTTAGACATTAACCGTGGTATGACGCTACATGTTGCTACTGCAAAAAAACCCTGACTGTAAAACACTAAACTAACTGCTCACAAGTAATAACGTAGCAAGAAAATTAATGTGAACTACTAGCGGGCAGTAGCCAATTTATAGAGATGGTGTTTTCAAGTATTTAGGAAATAACGAATTATTTGATGAAACATAAAAGCTATTAGTCATCATTAATTGTTGTATTTGTCGAATATAAGATTTACCTCCTTCCAGTTTACCTCTTTATAGTTTTTTTTTCTTATGTTGTAAATATACTAACATTTTACATTTAATTTTGTGTATTCTATTTATTTTTTATATTTGTAAAATTTAATTCTGTGGATTCTTAATATTTATTTAATTTTCTAAAATTATACTCGCCTATGTTTAAAGATGAATCGCCGAAGGGTATCTCAACTAAATAATTAGTAATAACAGACAGCAACCTCCTAAAAATAAGGAGTATAAACACGGGCTAATCAACTCCTCTTAATTGTTGATCTGCCGTTATACAACCAATATAGATGAACAGTAATTGTAATTTTAAATGTGGAAAAACTAAAAGTCCTTCACGCAGGGGCTGCGTAAACTAAGCAGATTTCCCACGCGAAGTATTACAATAGAGAAATCTGCCTAATAACAACTGCAGTAGTGAGGAATCTCTAAACCTATACATGGGGGACGAATAGTTACGGCAACGGCCACCAGATCTCTCGCATAGCCCACTCCTGTCGACCGCACACACAATACAAATGCAAATATCTCGGTTAATATTCAAGATACAGAATAAATGTATAGAACAATATTTATAGTAAATTTAATTTGCAATAAGATTGATTCTATACAAAGTTTCGATCCGACGCACAATAACGGAGATATTTCGAATTTTCCGAAAATCCCCCCCTCTAAACCAACCCTCTCACTGGTCTGATTTCAGCCATTAGCGAACTTGATCTTCCTTTTTGCATAAAACGTTTAAATTCCGAGTTTCGTAACGATCAAACAAAACTTGCGACCGCTAGAGCGTTAACAGACAAATATATATATATATATATATATATATATATATATATATATATATATATATATATATAAACAATTGGCAATGCTTGTTTAGATGATAGACACGAAAGTGAGGTATGAAAGTAAATTATAAGAGATCTATGTAAATGAAATGTTAATACAAAGAAAGTTTAAATATTAATTTTAGATAGAAAGTAACCCCGTTGATAACGAGCTATAGAGCTTGAAACGCGTTGGGGATTTAATTAAAACTGATGTTTTAAGGAAGAAAAGGATTATTTAAATATGGCTGCAAGGATATATATATATATATATATATATATATATATATATATATATATATATATATATATATATATATATATATAAACAATTTGCAATGCTTGTTTAGCAAGTAGATGGTAGACACGAAAGTGAGGTATGAAAATAAATTATAAGAGATCTATGTAAATGAAATGTTAATACAAAAAAGTTTAAATATTAATTTTAGATAGAAAGTAACCCCATTGATAACGAGCTATAGAAGTTGAAACGCGTTGGGGATTTAATTAAAACTGATGTTTTAAGGAAGAAAAGGATTATTTAAATATGGCTGCAAACAATTTAAGAAGCGGGCCATCTACAGTTAAGGATATATATGTATATATATATATATATATATATATATATATATATATATATATATATATATATAACTAAAAAAGTAAATATGATTAATTATTCTCACCTTCTGTAGGATTAGATCTTGATTGGTTGATATAGATGAGGCATTGCAAATATTTGATCTGGGGAATGTCATCGTAACCTGTCCCATTCTCCGATAAACCTTCCTCTTCCATCTGCAACAAGAGCAACAAAAAAAAACGTTAAAGGCAATTGTGTATTGAATATTATATATGAAAACCTGTAAAATTTTGGTATATAATAATCTTTTATTCGAGCTACAAGGGGGGAAAAGTCACTGAAATCACTGAAGATTTTGAGAGATGTACACAATGGGATTCCAATATCAAAGGAAATACATGGTGCGTCAGCATAACTTCGTTTTTCCTTCCTTTTTAGAAGTTTTCCCTTGGGGGGGGGCAGAGAATCAGCTAATGAGGTTGTACTCATGATTTTATTTGGTAATTTCTTACCATCATATGAAAAATGTCTTCAAATATTCATCGATCCTACATAGGAGATAACGAAAATAACGTTCATTTAAAAGTTTATATGTATATATATATATATATATATATATATATATATATATTTATATTTACATTGCTAACAGCGAAAACTGAAAATGATGATAGACGTTTTCATGAACAAATAGATTATCTAAAGTTACGTCAAGGGAACATCCACTCTGCTGACATCACAACATCCGCATTTATTTTCTTTATAATCCCTTCCATTTTTCATCTCCTTGTCATTTCCCCCGTAGCTGACGCCTGTTATTCTTCTCATTTTAAGTTTTTAATTGTTATTATCAATAAAAGTGCTTTTTAAAAAGACTTTCACGCTTACTTTATACTTAATATGAGTCGGGAGTTCTTTAATTATGTAAGCTTCATATTCTCATGCATTTGTGTTAATGTACCTTGTAACAATATTTTTTCCCTTTTTCTTTTGTAGAAGAGTTAAATCCTCTATGGGTTTTACGCACTCTGTTTAGAATTGGGCTTCTTTTCCCAGCTTCCTATTGATAGAATTGAACAGAAATAGTCCAGGTAAACAAACAATTGGAGCCACTGAAGTGGAAGTCCCGATAAGCCATTCATTGCTTCAGTATTTCAACCTCTATGCACAGAAGCGATTATTAAAATGAAAGTTCTCATCTCTTGTTTCAATTTTCTACTTCTTTCTCCGTTTTAGCAGATTTCTCTTAAGGTAAAACAGCTATTGAAGTTGTACTCATGAAGCGGAAGTTTCTTCAAAGTCCATCGATCCTACCTAGTAGCCACTTTCGTCTACAACGTAGGATAGATGGACATTTGAGGAATTTTTTCGAAAATCGCATCAAGAGTATATATATATTTATATATATATATATATATATATATATATATATATATATATATATATATATATATATACACACACTCCAAAACCCGAGGGGGGGGGGAAATATAAAGAACATATTGTGTTTAGGATTTTGGTCCTTAAATCTTATTAACTTTCATAAATTTCAGCGTTTTGGCTTCTGCGCCGAAGTAATTAATCGCGTTCTACGGAAATGCCTAAACAGAAATGAAAAAGGTTTTGAAAATGAGTTTAGGAAATGGATATTGTTAACATTTCATTATCTGTTAGCTATTTTATCCGTTGTATCCACCCACAGGAGTAGTGTTTATGATGTCAAAACATATATTCGCCCTTAACACCTTCACTGCGGAGCCTCGCAGCATATGCGAGGTCCTGAGTCACTCCCTGGTGCGGGCCTCGCATACGTTGCGAGGAGCGTCGCCACGCCCTCCATTCGTTCTAGAGACCTGAAGGTTGGAGTGGGGAGAACCTCCGCACTCACAAGCATTCAGTAGTGTTCTGACCACCGTCTGGCCAAGTCGTTTGCAGTTTCAAAAATTTTTGGGGTTGCTATTTTTTATGGGCCAACTTGTCTCTCCATCAGAGGCTCATTCATTATTGGAGGTCCATATTTCCCTATAGTACACCTGCTTTCCCTTCAATGATGTCACGAGACACGTTTCTCCGTATACAGAGAAGCCTGCACTTCGTCACAGAACCACAAGACCCGAACGTTGAGCATGATCCGCTGAATAAAATTCGGCCACTGTTAAATTTTTTTTGTTGAGAGGATGAAAGAGATATACTACCTCTTTCAAAGAATTAAGTTTGGACGAGTCCATGATGCTTTGGAGGGGTAGGCTATTCTTTCGCCAGTATATCGCTAATAAGCGCCACAAATATGGAATAAAGATTTATATGTTGACTCAACCTGACGGTCTTGTGCTGAAGACGTTAGTCTACTATGGGCCAAGGGATCCACAAGTTGGAGGGAAAGGACACTTGTATAAAGTTGTCAGACATTTGGTTGATGACTATCTCGGCCACGGCCATGCCATTTACGCTGATAACTTTTATACGTCTGTCCCCATGGCCCACGAGCTTCTGGATCAGGGTACCTATCTTACTGGTACTCTGAGAAAGATTCGGAAGGGCAACCCAGCTGTTATAGGGGGGGGGCTAAGCTCAAAAAAGGAGAGATAAAAGAGAAATTTACTGAGAAGAGTGTGTCCGTTTTCAAATGGCGCCACAAACGAGATGTCAATATTATTTCATCGGAGTTTGATAAAGGCGGTCACGAGCAGGGGGAAGACCGTCGAGAAGCCCAAGGCAATTATTAATTATAATAAATATATGGGCGGTATTGACAGGTCCGATTTATGATTTCATAACCAATTACGAAATAAAGAAATTTCCCATCACTAAACGAAAGTTTCTGTTGAGGTGGTGTATTTTCAGCTATATAAGTTCATTTTGGATCAATATAATTTTCATATAGATCTATTCCATTATTATGTTTACTTTATATGCATTTGTAACCTAATAATCGTATTTCTACCTCCCTATGCAACGTATGCAATGTCCGCACACGACAGTGCACTAGGTAGGGAAATACACACAAAATGTTCTGTCTTGAGGGTTTGCCTACCTAATTCACTGCCGTGTGCGGACCTCGCATACGTTGCGAGGTTAAAAAAAATACGATTATCGTTGTTAAAAATGCATACAAATTGCCACAAATAGGTTTTTACTTAGTTTTAACAACTTTAAAACAGAAAACAAAAAAAAAAAAAATTCGTTTTTTGGAAGTGATTTTCGGTTCGGGCATCCGCAGCGAACGTGTTAAACATTATTTAGTTTTTGTGCTTTCAAATTTTCACTTCCGACATTTGGACATTGAACCTAAAATGTCATTTAGTTCTATACATTTTCAATTTTGGATAGAATGGTTTTTGTTTTTAATAAGTATCAGGTACTTCAACATGGAATTCAACCTCAATAGTTGATATCCCTTAAGGGAAACCTTCAAAAAGTAGAGGACCTAAATTTTGCCAAGCATATAAATCGTTCATTCGAAAAAATTCAATTTTCACAACGCAATAGTTATGTTTTTTTTTTTATATACTGTAGTAATAACGTTTACGTGGGATTGGAAAATATATTTAGGGTTGTGTGGGATGTCCGGAAATTGCAGAGTGACGCATTTACATTAGCCGCTCAAGCTCTCCCTTGACATTTCAATTACATCCAGATGCAGATGTATCAGTTTCACTTTTTTGAAGATGAAATGTCAATGTAAATTCAATTAACCTGGGAGTCATGTCTGATAATAGAATGTCCAGAAGAAAGTTTGTTTGACCAGTATCGATGGAATTAATTGAAAAAAAATATAATTACTGCATGTTCTGAGCTCTTCCCTGAATAGAAATTCAAAGAATTGTCCGGGAATACTTTGTACCTTGCACCACATCTTTTTTTTACTTGCTTTCAATTATATTTTAGTTTGTTATCGAATTATAAAAGTGAAACTTCATGGTGCATGTATCAAAATCATGCAGACGTTAGAAACTCTAAATTTTTAGTGATTAATATCAATTGTATATTTAGGGCACATTAACACTGCAGTAGTCTTACGTCATCTGAGAAATGACTTGGAGAGACTTTTTGAACTGCTGAGTAGAAGATAGAGCCTGGGTACCCCCCACCCTAGCTACATTCCCCTCATGTCTAGAGCCTTCCATCAGTACTGTTGCACCCCTTTCCTGATTCTCCAGTACTGCGCATGACCTTGAGGCATCTGTGAGATCCCGCACGTCTACCTTTGTAAGTAGTGCAGTGGCAGATTTACGGGGAGCTTAAAAATATAAAAAAATAGGGAAATAAATTCAAACATCTTCGCTTATAGGAAAGAGGGCACCCCTGGTTTCCTATGTCCCAAAAAATGAGTCCAAAATTAGAAATGCATTGGCTATATGTATGCATTTTGGTGGAGAAATAAATGAGAGGACAGGAGAACAGATAACGCCTTCCATTATAACACATTACAATAAAACCAAAGTAGGTGTGGACATATTGGATAAAATGTGTTAACTTTATAATGTAATGAGAAACACCAGAAGGTAGGTAGGCTAAGGTAGTATTTTTTCTCTTCTGAATATTGCGGGGATCAATTCTCTAGTAATTTATTAAGGAAATGGGCATATTTCATTATATATATATATATATATATATATATATATATATATATATATTTATATATATGTGTGTGTGTGTGTGTTAAAAATTTTATGATTTTCCCAACTACATCTCATGATTAGTCTGTTTATTATCTGAATTCTATTTAAAATAAAAATTCTCTCTACGTTAATCTCACATGGTAAACCTAGAGTGCCGATTTCAATTCCCGCCTGGGCATAGAAAATTATTTAGTGACGAAATTCATTAAATAACATCGTAAGTCCCACCCTGGCTAGAAAAGGGTGGTAACCTGTAGGTAACCCGTCCCGATTAGCCTGAGTTGCTAAAAATGGACGTAATAAATAATATATATATATATATATATATATATATATATATATACACACACATATATTGCGAGTACTATGTAGCTTTCTATATATAAGGGTCTTAGAAAAAGGAAGGATTAAAGCTATTTTTTTGCACTACCTTAAGTATTAACAGTGTTATAAAACAGAGAGAAAAAGGTTCAGTTTTCAGGTGGCTAAGTTATTTTTCTGTGAGTTAGGCCTGGAGTCATATCTGTCTCTACTCGACGACTTCGCCACCCTTCTGCCTATATCTCATGTGGTTTCAGCTGTAAAATTAGCATCCCCTATCTCGACATTCCTATTATACCTTAGCATTTGGTAAAGATGTTCTCACCTTTGGTGGCTCCAGTGAGAGATCGATGTTTTAGGCTTCCGTAAGCAATCTCACTGTAGCTGGAAAATCTTTAACCAGCACGAAGGACATTAAGCCCTTCTGCCGACCAAAATTACATAAACTGAGAAATATAGAAATTTCCGCACCTTTTTGCAATGGAATATATTTTAACACCTAACATGTTTTTCTAAATAACGTGTATAAAAGTGATACAAAGAATTAAAAATGCAAGATCCTTTAATTCATTGAAATTTGTATAAGGAGTGCCGGTGTATTATGGAATATATACATCTACAAGTACCCTCAGTACTGTGAATCAAACCGTTCTACTTATCATTAATTATGAAATAGGCAATGCTTTTACTGTAGTACTTCTCTGCTCTGTGTACACAGAGCAAACTTTAATTTAAAGTGTATGGTAACTTTTCAATCCTTTCAAAGCAAAATGAGCATTTTAACTAATAAGTATTCATACCAAAAAAAATGTTTGCTAAGTCTTTCGTATAGAGTGTACTGCTTTACGGAAGCAAAAGTTGGACTCTTCAAAAAAGGGGATATAATAGGTTGGAAGCAATGGAAAGGGGGTCCAGGCGTAGAATCACTAGAACAAGTTGGGCTCAAAAAAAATCAAACATGGAAGTTCTAAATGAGGTAAGTGAGAGCCCAACTTTTGCTTCCATCTTATCTAGGCCAAGGAAAAAAGGAGAGTGAAACTTCTTGGACACAACGAGTTCATTACTAATTTATTTCAAGGTAAGATTCTTGGGCATAGGGAAGGCCTGGAAATCCTAGGAGTCATATTTTGAAGACATCAAACTTATGTATTTCGGTGAGTATAGTAATATGAAAAGAGCAGCTTCCGATAAAACACAATGGTTGCAACTACAAGGCGTTGCCTTTGGTTAATCATGATGTTAATTTTAATATATATATATATATATATATATATATATATATATATATATATTAAAATGAAGTCATCTCTGATGAGGATCAATAAAACGGCCTTGTCCTCTACTCTTGTTTTTAATTGTATGCAAAGTGCACTTTCGGAGTCAGTGCTCCATCGTCAGTGCCTGCTGATTATAGCTGTGTAGCCTGGACAACAATAGCGACAACGGGCGATACTCGCCCATGGTTTTATTGGTCCTCATCAGTTGGTTCCTTTACCATGCAGCATATTCCAGAGAAGTCATCTCAGCCGAAGAGCGGTGGCAGGGTAAGGTCTATATCTTCTAGATGACGAAGTCGACTCAGCGTCTAGACCCTTCGGCTTGTGCTGGGCTATATAAAAGTTGGCCAGCTCACCCAACAGTTAGTTAGTTTTCTGTTTTCTTAACCCTCATCTCCTACGGTTGGGTCGGGCGCCGGTTCCCCCTTGTCTAAAAATCGTCTGGCTTCCCCGACTACTCCATGGTCCTAGGTACCCTCCTCTACAGTAGTGCCTGGGGGGCTGACAAGTCCACTTCGCTCAGGTATTTGTCCTCTCCTCATTATTACCCATTCGGTCAGATCCGACCCACCGTAGGAAATAAGTTAGGGGTCGGATCCGACCCACCGTAGGTTCTATGCTCTAGATTTTTTCATGAGTATTTCTACATTCCCATAAGAATGCACGATTTTTTTTTAGAATGGCATTCAATAAAATTTTCACGACCCCGGAAGAAATTTTAAAGGAGTTTCGACGCCAAGAGAATAAAGACATGTTGGAAGAAAACGAGGATGGTACATCCGAACGGGAAGATGAGATATTACACAACGTTGATGATGTATTTGATGCTGATGAGTGTGGATTGAAAAATGACCAGGTTTTTGACGATGAAGAGAGAAATTTCGATTTCGGCAAGGATGGGGAAACCCTCTGGACCGATAAGCAGATGCGATCAAAATTTTGCAGAGTTCTTGCAATCAATGTAGTCAGAGGAAATCCTGGCCCAAGAGGAGAAGCAAGAGGCATCACGGATATTTTGAAACTGTTTTTACTTTTCATTGGTGAAGAAATGATAAATGGTGTTCTAAAGCACACAAACGAAGAAATCGAACGGACGCGGCATTCATTTACCGGCGATGTTTCGTATATTTCATTACAAATAATGAAGAATTTAAAGCCTTTCTTGGCCTCCTTTATTTGAGTGACACACCCTGAATACCAAGGAAATGTTTTCCCACATGTATGGCCCACCCATGTTTCGATGTACTATGTCCCGAGAACGATATGAATTCATCCTTCAGAAATGCAGGTTTGACGGCAAGACAACAAGTTTTCTTGAATTTAATTCTCACTTTTGTTCCTTTATTTTGTATTTTTTTTGTTTATATTTTAAGTATATAACTTTAAAAGATTGTCAAAATTTAGTCAAAAGACAATGTAGACTGATATAAGTATCAATGTTAACTTTTTTAAACATTAAAGTAAATAAAAATATTTTTTTTTAGTTTTTAATCAATATTTATCCTTTTTCTGCATAATTAATGATTTCTTTAAAGACCCACCGTAGAAAATATGGGAGGAAGAACCACCGTAGGAGACGAGGGTTAATAGTGAATAACAGTGTGTCAGTGGAGCTTTCAGTAAACAGTGATTTTAAGTTTTAGAGCAGTGTTTAGTTTAGATCAGTGCAGTGCCGTGTTTTGTGAACATCAGTGATTCTCATGATCGTGAGTTATTGTACTACTGTGAAGTGAAGTTATCAGTGGATATTATGATTAGTAGTGATGAATAATTTCCCAAGTGTGTAGTGCGTTGTCAAATAAATTGTACAGTGATAAAAAAAACGCTAAAGTTTGTATATTTAGTTTTTCTATCCAAAGGAACTCTAATAATCAGCCTTCATTATTTTTGCAATATTTTTGTTAATTAAAACAGTGTTGTTTGTATCCGTAGGTAGGGTAATTTATGTAATAGGCAACCGAATGGATTCCCTGTTGCGAGTCGTGTAATACCCAGTTACCCTTAGGCGATCTAGATTAATATTATTAACTCTACGCTCTCTACCGGCTTCTCATTAACTACTCATTCCAGCCATGATGGTTGATCGATGGGGCTGCATATGGTTGTACCTCTGTGATTTCATGCGTTCCGATTCTTGTTTAATTAATGTGCGGTTGACTCGCAAAGACGGTCTTTCGTTCTGTGTAAATCCTCCACAAGTTTAAATTATATCCCAAATTCAGAACCCTCTCACATCGTGTACTGTTGTTAAAAGAGACTTGCTCGGCGGGAATTTGTGCGTCTGACGATCCAGGGTTGAATTGTCTATTGCAGGGGTGTGGTGAGATTCCAAATTCCTATTTGTAGCTGTTTCCTTACCCTCATTTCCTTCCTATTTCACGCCTTTCATATCCTTTTTATTGGTACAAAGGTAAGACAATTTTGTTATAATATTCTCCTTTTGTTTAAACCTTAATTGGCCAGAAACTCAAAAAATAACTTGAAATGAAAATTTTTCTTAAAAGCTCATTTTTTGCGTTCCTAATAAAGGTATCAAAGACAAAATCTTTTCAGCTCGACTTTTATACGTATCTGTTAATTAAAATGGTAAAAGTAAGAAATTATATAAAATCATGCCCCTTGGGCAAATTGGTTGGTGTTAGGCCAGGGTGAACTTAAGTACATTATCATTAAAATCCATGCTAAAATTCTATTTCTCTCCAGAATGGAAAATGAAACACATAGGAACTTAAATACAATCCTTTAAAACTAATTCACCCATTTTGGTTCATATTTAAATCGAATAGCCCATATTTTAATGAATTAGAAACTTCCCTGACAACTAGTGTGGAATAGGGTGGTGATTTCCTTCAGTATATTGTTAGTAATTAGCTCCAATAACAATAAATCGACTTTTGTCGCATATGCTCATGCTTGGGAGGTTACAGGGTTGTGGACTGTGGCTCAAAAGGGGTAAGAATAGATGCAGTTGCTCCCTGGCACGCAAACTTTCAATATTTATTATTGTTTACATTTACGTGACATTTTACAACAGAGGATTTCTTTTGCTGCACTCTTTTTTCTAGATTTTAAGTATTTTTTATCAGTCATTTATTTTATTTTGATTTTACCTCTCCAGAGTATTTATGTTATTTATTATAATTTGTGTTTATATAATCTACTCTTACCTTTAACAGAAAATATATATTCCATATTTTGTTTTCTTAATTTATAATATTTTCTGTTTTATTACATTTTAGAAAGCAACACTGTTAGTAAATAATTAATCCCGGGTTTAACTTCTGGCAGGAGAAAAACATTTTACCTTCTAATTAAAAATAATTTAATTATTAATTATATTCCATTATTTTTACATTCCACGCTGGATATTTGAAGCTTTATAGTTTTGAAATAGGAGTACAATATGATCCCACTAAAACGCTAACTAGGTGAATAATCGCAGCGGGATTTCGTTAATAATACCGAACACGTTTCCCAGACTTCATGAGATGGATAACTGCCTTCGTCAATGGCTGAACTGAAATTGCCTGGAGACGCTCTCATTGGCCACGAACAGACCTTTATTACTGATTTGGAACTGAAATACCTATTCTCTAGGTTACAGCAGTCTTTGTCCGGGCGTATCTCTATCATCATAGGTTATCGATGTGGCCGAGCTGAAACTGCTCCAATGCATATGTGCATTCGTAATAAGCTGATTCGAAATTCCACATTTCATCAGTATTCAGGGTTGAGATTCAGCCGTTGACTCACTCATTCCTATTCTAAAAAGTTGAACAGTAGCACATTTCGAAATTTGTTGTCATATCCAAAGGCAATAAATAATAATAATAATAATAATTTAGTGCTTCGGATTATTCTATATTTATATTTATTGCCATAGTTATACCATTAATTTTCATATAATAAAAATTCTAAACAAAAATTCGTCTAACTACTTATAACTCAGGTAAAACATATGAGTGATTGTACCTAATCCTGAGTCCAATTAAAGTATCCTATATAATATATAATGTCTCAACTCAGGTATCTTTATTATGTTTTCCCCAATAGCAGATGGGAACTTTATATCTAAAGTTTATTGATATTGAATAATACTCTTTAATAAGCTCTGTGTTTTTTGTATATTAAAACTAAATCAAAATACGTAATTATTTGCTGATTCTTATTATCGTTCAACTATTTAAAATCTGATACGGACGCCACGTGACTTCCTTGTACATAATTAAATATATAAAATGTTTAGCTGAACTACATTAAAAATTATTTAATTTATAGTATTATTTATGTAACTAGGAGTTATAAAAACAAAATTATAAGTAAATAACAACAAAAAATTAAACACGATAAATAAACAATAAATACAGGTAATAAAAACAACAAATAGACATTAGACTAGTATTAAAGACATCAATTTAAATTATTTAAAAATTGTTCAAAATTATATTAAATTTCTCACCAAGTCAAAATCAAAAAGAAGTGACTTTAAATTTTGTAAAACTAATTCAATTTTTTTAACTAATTCAATTTTTTAAGGGGAATTAGTGTATTGTCGATATAGCTCCTATTTGTAAGAAGTCCGTAGATGTTATGTTAAGTCTCTAAGTATTAAACGTTTCTGGAGTTAATTATTTGTTTAATGGTTAATGATTCATGGCATGTTCCTCATAGAGGTATTTCTGTTCTTGTCATGTAACAGTAAATGTGAGTTTATCCTAAGTCTCGTTAGTACAACTTCGTCTAGACCTATAGACAAGTCTGCTGGATGGCCACTTGTTTATAAACAAGGCCTTCTTGCAGATATTTCTAATGTTCTATGCCAACATTTTTGCCATTCATTTAATGCTGTCTGTAGTATTTGTAAGTGTAAGTCTGGTAGGTCAGTAAGTTAAAGTCAGAAGATTGTCTCTGGGTTGCGTGTTTGGCCATTTTGTAAATCCAATGTTTTCATGTCCTGGAACCCACATCATTGTCACTATTGTCTTTAATTTTAAAATTTCTACTAGAGTCTTTATAATTAAGGAATGAGTCTTGTAGATGTTTTTGAAGGAAATTGAACAACGTAATGAATCAGAGTCTATAGTTATTATAGTGTATTTAATTTGAATTTGACCTCCGATATCTCCATACCAACACATCAGATCAAAAGATGTCATACAAAATTACCTATAGACATTTTTATGATAAACAAGAACTGCTCTATATAATCTTCTGTATCTCTACCGAGGGGTACCGAGAAATTACGAGCCTTATTACATTTTTAATTAATCGTTTGAGGTCAACGTTAATTTGTAATTTTTTTTTTCGTTCTTTTCTAAGCACCCCCTCCCGCAATTAAGAGAATAAGAGAAATCTAACAATGTTAACTCAGAGAAGATAGATTTTCTCTGAGTTAACATTGTAAAATTTCTCTTAATTGTTTCTTTTTAATTAGTACTGTTATACCTATGTACTAGTAAGAACAAGAACCAAGATAATGATAAGTTTAACGAAACTATTATGTTGAAAATATAATGTTTTAATATTAGGTAAGATAATAAAATATAATGACACTTATTAGTTAAGATTTTTCTAGAAATGTTAATGTAAATTCTAGTCAACTATACTCAATTCTAGCTTGTAAAAATATGTGTGTATTTATATATATATATATATATATATATATATATATATATACTTGTGTTGATGTTCTCGAGCAGGTTGTATTTATATGTGGTGTGTTATTCTTTTCGGAGTTTTGGTCAATGTTGGTGAAATAAATCTTAGTTTATGCCGATATTTCGAGAATCTTTATTTTCTCTTCTTCAGGGCAAGACTAAATATATCTATAAACTATTATACATTGTTATTGCACTATGACTAGGGTTATTATATACCTTATCGTCGTATTATCCCACCCTGGCTAGAAAATGGTGGTAACCTGTAGATAACCCGTCCCAATTAGCCTAAGTTGCAAAAAGTGGACATTAAGAAATAATAATAATAATTATAATAATATCGTCGTATACCGATGTATAAAGGCGTTATACGCTAAAAATTATAGCGGGAGTCAACAATTTTATTTGGCACAAAAGACACAACCGAACTAAATAAAACACTCAGTATGTGTATTAGCACTAACGCCTTCCTTATAATAAGCCATACTAACATTTCTAGGGACGGACAGGAGTGGGGGTTATAAGGGAGGCCTGAAATTAAAAATAGTGATTTCCTATTGGGATTTCGGCAAATAGGCACATAACAAGAGTTGTTTATTTTGTTATTTAGAGAAATCTGCTCAACAATTCTTTGGAACTACCAGGTACCTCACCTGAAAAAATTAATTCAAGTGTATGTCAATATTTTCTCCTTAATAATTCAAATCTATGCATATGACTATATGCAGGACAGTGAAGTCTTACATAAAAAAAATAATTTTATTATTAACAAATCCATAGAAACGACGGGTGTTAACCCTAAACACTGGGACGGGTAAATGTCAAAATATTGTGCAAAGTAAAGCCTTGCCAAAAATATACCATCACCATTCAGCCTCAAATGAATTCCCAAGCGAAGCCGGGTATCTGAGCTAGTATATATATAAAATTGTAACCTCTGCTGTACATTGATTTTTTCGCGAAATTTCACGATAACTTTTCGTTTCACATGTCATAGACACCATAACTGCATTTTGTTTCTTTGGTGTGTGTTTGTTTGTTACCTTTTCACGCATAAACAGCTGAACTGAATTTTACGAAACTTGGTATGCATATTACTACAAACCAAACTTAGACTTTAGGCTATATTAATACCCTCTGAGACGAACAAGTGTTGGGGTTATAAGGAAAGCCTGAAATAAAAAATAGCGATATTTCTATTGGTTTTTCGGCAAATATGAACATAACAAAAGTTGTTTATTTTGATATTTAGAGTAACTTTTGTTATATACACTTTTTCGTATACTGAATTATAAACGAGATAAACGCTAAAAACTATAGCGGAAGTGAACAATTTTATTTAGAACAAAAGACCCAACCGAAATAAATAAAACTCGGTATGTGTATTAGCACTAACGCCTTCATTATAATAAGCCATACCAACATTTCCAGGAACGGGCAGGAGTAGGGGTTATAAGAGAGGCCTGAAATGAAAAATATTGATATTTCGTTTCCTATTGGGAACGGAAATACGCACATAACAAAAGTTGTTTATTTTGTTAACTTTTGTTATATACACTATCATCGTATACCTAAGATATACACTAAAAACTAGAGCGGGAGCAAACAATTTTGTTGGGCACTAACGATTGAACCGAACTTAAAAAAAAAATTGGAATGTGAATTAGCATTAATTCTTCCATGATTATAAGATATATTAAAATTTTTAGGTCCAAACGGAAGTGGGGGTTATGAGGGAGGCCTGAAATGAAAAATTGTGATATTCCGATTCCAATTAGTTTTTCAACGATTTTCTATAAAAATACAATCATTAGTCAGTCAACGATGATTTTCCGGGCATTGGCGTGTATATTAGCTAGATTGTATATACGAAATACGTACATTATAGATTTAGTTATAATAAATGTTATCTATGATTATGATTTGAATTATTCACGGTGTGTCAAACATTGGTCTGATGATTAGAGTCTTATTTTCATTTATTCTTCAAATCTAAAATTTGTTTTCCATAAGTCACCCAAGGGGAAAAGTGCGCCTATACGGGAAGATCAGTTGTACATAGAAGCATTGCCAAAAACAAAATAAAATCTTTCCGTCTCAAATGATTTCCCGAGCGAAGCCGGATACCTTGGCTAGTGTATATATATATATATATATATATATATATATATATATATAGCTACTAACATAGAAAAACTAACCTCATTATATAAGGCCTACTCCTTGCTATAAGGAAAATCCTTATAAGCAATAAATAAAAAAAAAAAAAATTAGACCTAATAAGCATGCATACCATAGCATACAAATGCATAACATTTTGCTAAGTCGTTCGTATGGAGTGTACTGCTTTACGGGAACGGAAGTTCTTCTAAAAGGAAGGACAGGAATATAATAGGTTGGAAGCAATGGAAATGTGGATCTGGTGTTGAGCCACTAGAACAAGCTGGTCTCAAAAAAAAAAATTCATAATGGGAGTTATAAATGAGGTAAGTGAGAGCGTTTGCGAGTTTACTAGTGATCTACCTTCCCCATGGTTGATTTAAATCAACAGAGGTGAGCCACTAACTGTTACAATCATCCTAAATATGAAGTTTCTGCATACGTTCGTACGAACATCAGGCCGTAACTAGACTAGATGAATCCAATGTGGGGCAAAACAAGAAATCCCATTGAAAACCGAAAATTTTCGCGGTTACAATACGTCTACTTAGTAAGACTAAGTAAATAAAAAATGATGAAGCCTTCGTCTAGGTACAATCCATTATGTATACTTATCACATGGAGTGTAAGTATAGGAGGCATTGTGCTTTTGGTGCGACCATCCTCAAACATGTGGTTAGTCCTTTTACATTTCCTGTATTTACTTAATTAAAGTTGTTTTGGCTGCTAATGGCCCTCCAGCAGATGCAGAATAATCATAAATAAATACTACTTAGATAACGCATAACCTGCGTTGCGTACATTTATATATTATAACTCTAACTAGTGGACTAAATCAACTCATTTCCAATTTTCCTAGAAAATACTTTCTTTCCAAATAGTGCACTATTTCCCTGTCCTTCTAAATCATCTTAACTTCGGAAGATATCATTTTCTTCCTTCTGCTATAACCGGTTTTGTTTTTTTTTCACAGCGAAACTTCTAAACGTATTTCGTCTAAGTTTTCTAATAGTTTTTAGTCTAATAATAAATTCTTCCTTCTGCAAAGTTTCTACATTAAGAAAGTCGTTTAGGACATACATGGCAAGTTATTATTTTTGTTCTCATGTGTTCAGAAAAATTAAATGAAAACAGATGGATACAGTCATAATAAATGTTTATAGTGCTATTCTTTGTGAAATGCCATAATGTTATTCATTAATGACCACTTTGTGCTTGAGGCTCATTTCGATGAATTTCAATATTTTTCAAATCTATTTATAGGTATGGTTATTCAAAAAGAGATACAGAAAAATAGTTTCCACCCTTGCATTCATCTTGTTCCTCCCAAAAAAGAGTCTGTATTAAAATCTTTCGGGGCTCAGGTTAGCCATGTGAGTTAAAGCGTTGGCCTTAATCTCACATGGTAAACTTAGAGTGGCGGGTTTGATTTCCGCCTGGGCAATAGGAATTTATTTAGTGACGGGATTCATTAAATAAAATCCTTAGTCCCACCCTGGCTAGAAAAGGTGGTAACCTGTAGATAACACTTCCCAATTAGCCTTAGTAACAAAAACGAGGACGTTAATATAAGTAAATAAATAAAATCTTGTGGATGAAAAGTTTTCATAGGGAATAATAATAATGAGTATAAGCTTGTAATACAAAGATAATTCATAAAGAGTGGAAAAGCTTCCACTGACAACTTTTTTTTTTAAACCTTAATCTCAAATTGAAGATTGTATAGGGGTAATTATATAGATTTCGAGTAATTAGCGTTGTACTGACTTCTAAAGGCACTAGCAACATTAAATAGTTATGTTTTATTTTACATGATATGCAAAGTGTTTTTATGAAATGATTCTTGTGTGTCTACTTGTCTAATGTAAGTAGTTTTCATATTATTTTAGCAGAACGGAGATAATGAGATTTTGCAAGCGTTTCCTTCTTAATTAACTTATTTTGGAACGACATTTTGTAGTTTATGTTTGATATCTAATTTAAGTTCATATCCAAGAATTCATAAATTCGAAGACTTCAAATTCACATGAAAAAATGACACACATCGTTTCTGCATTAAACACACACGGACAAAATGGCGTGAGAAAGTCGGAAAAAAGGAAGAATCGCAGATTTGTATCTTTCGAATTCGTTAAGATTCATTGTTGTGTCCTAAAGATCCAGAAGATTGGACCTATAAATTCCTATGTTTATTACTTAATAATACAAAATAACAAATATTATACAAACAAATATTTTAAAGGATGTTAATATACATAACATATTTACTGCTTTGTTGAGATACAAAGTATACTTAGAGGAAGTAGAAACCTAGGTGTTTTAATGACAGTACAACTAAAAAAAAAAAATAAAAAAAAGAAATATACCATTCTCAATGGGACAATACCATCTTTTTCACGAAAGAGGGAAGTTTTCATTTGCAAAATGTTAATGGAATGTAATTGTGTTATTATTCGAATTCAGTGTTTTGTAGCCGTAACTCATTACAACAACAGGTGGCAACGCCAGCATGTTTATTCTATAAACACACCCCCCTCCCTCACTAAGCCTTATTACGCTTTAGCAGATCATCCAAAACAATATGGCTTATATATGAAAATATACATAAAAAATAAAAAAGGGGTCAGATGAACTCGGGTCATTTGAATTTATTTGGGGACAGGTCTTTTAATAAATTCAGTAGTCATTGTGAGAACGTCCAGTCAATATATGGCCGTAATATCCCTTTTTTCAGTTTGTAAATTCTTTCTTTCTTTCTTTTTTTTTTTTAACAATTCTATCTTCAATTGATATTATTTAATTAAAGATTGTCAATTTATGCGAATATTCTAAAACAGGCATTGTTTATTAAAAAGTAAAAATCCTCCAATGAAACGATAAATAGCCTTTCTCCTTGATTCTTTTTACGCTTTCCGCTCAATGAAGAAAATCTAACAATTTAATTACGATACATACAATTAATTACATTTATCTTAAATATTATGTTTCATGGACTGCTGAAATATTGCGAAATTCAATAATTCTATACTTAGAGTACTGCATTGAACGGAAGTCTACGTGTTTTTGTTCGTCTAACAATAAGTTCCTATTAACGTTCTCTTTTATAAAGTGTCAGGAGGGATTGTCTAGATTTTTAAACCTTTCTAACAAAAATGGGATTACTGACTTTATTCAGTCGGGTCACCACTAAATACATTTCCATTTCCAATGTGAAACCAAATCCACGTATTGAAGTATTAATAAAAACTGGCAACAAATGTGGAACGAATCCCCCAAAAAAATAAACTAAAAACTATTAAAACCTCCATCCGACCATGGAAATATGCTCCACTTCATAATAAAGCGTTTTATGTAAAAAGAAAAATCAAGTTCGTTAATGGCTGAAATCGGACTAGTGGGAGGGTGGGTTTAGAGGGGGGATTTTTGAAAATTCAAAATCTCCCTTATTATACGTCGGATCGAAAAATTGTATAGAATCAATCTTATTGCAAATTAACATTACTATAAATATTGTTCTATACATGTACTCTGTATTTTGAATATTAACCGAGATATTTACATTTGTATGCATGTCTGTTGTCGGCAGGAGTCTGCTATGTTCGGGACTCTCCGCCAAGAGCTAGTGCGGGCCGTTTCGGTAACTATTCGTCCCTCGTGAATAGGTTTAGATATTCCTTACTACTACTGTTGTTATTAGGCGGATTTCTCTATTGTATAACTTTAAGTGGGAAATCTGCTTAATTTACGCAGCCCCTGCGTGACGGACTTTTTTCCTAAAACGAGAGTTATAGATATTACTATAACGACAGAAAACCTTAAGAAACAAACCCTCGTGTCTAGAGTACCTGTCACAAGTAAAAAGAAAATGCAATTTGTATTATTTACTTCACTTAATATTTTTTAGCAGATTTCCCTCAAGGTAAATCAGCTATTGAGGTTGTATTCATGTCGGGACAGTTAAAAATTTCTCAAATGGCCATCGATTCTACATTGCACAAGAACGAAAATGAAGTCCGTTCAGAATTATATATATATATACTTGTATGTTACTGCTCTGGCAATTTTTGTTTCTTCCTTACTAAACTCAACATATTGTTATATATATTTATTCTCCAAGATGATGATGAATGATTATTAACCAAGATACTTCGAATTTTTAGTTTTCATCCTGAAGTAAACCCCCACTCCTACTCTTGTCATATTAACAATAAGCTGTTTTATAAAGAATAACTATCTTCTAAGCTTATATACGAAATATTGTTTTCAAGAGACCTTTATTACGCACGATAAATGCAAATTCGTTCAGCGATGACGTCATGAATGAAGATTTTAAGCTTTAACTCAAAAAACTTTGTTTGATCTATACCATACTCGATATTTAACCTTTCCGGCCAATACTTAACACCAGTGGCTGAAATCGGACCCCAATAAGAATGAAAATTCCAAATATATCCGTTATTATGGGTCGGACCGTATGGAACCAATCTTGTTAAACTAATGATTGACTGACCAGTTTTCCAAACTGGAATACTAATCGAGTTATTCGCATTTCCTTGTTTTCAGCCCTAATTAACCCCCCCCCCTCGTTTCCACCATTCGACTCCACTTCTTAGAAAGAAAGTGTGAATAGCTCTAAATTAATATGCCCTTAAATGCCTAAAATGAGTTTAATACTATATATATTTATTTTTAGTATCAACTAAGTTATTTGTCAGAATTGAATGTTATCTGTTCAAATCTAATAAACATGAGCTGTGCGATAAGGGCGGTGGAATATCTAGTTTGTGAGAGGGGTTGTTGGCTGTAAGAAAGTGTCGGTGGGGTGGGGGTTGATCTGGGGGGTTGGATAAAGGGGTATTTGTCGGTAGAGTGGTGCTCCATCCGACAACCCAATGATTCACCCCTTCAAACTTCTCTCTCCCCCTCGATATATATACTCTCTTGCATTTTTTGAGCTCTGTCGTATCAATTTCTTATCAAAGTCTTATCCACTTACTGATAAAATAGTCTGTCACGCAAGGGCTTCATGAACTGAGCAGATTTCTCAGATTGACACCTAGTGATCTCGCTTCACCGCATTTTTTCGATTTCCCAATAAAAATATGATTTGTATATTTGGGGGGGGGGGTTAATAAAATAAACAGAGTGATGAGGTCATAAACTAACCTCATCACACAACTTATTTTCTTGTAACACATCTAGTAAAGCCCTGTTGAAAAGGCTAAATTATTTAAGACACTCCTGGATATTCTCATTTCAAGTGCGATGCATAAATGTGTAGGTTCACTTTAGACAGAACGTTAAAATATCTTCGTTAATAGGATCATCATGATCTAAAGGCTACACCTTGTAGTGGCAACCATTGTGCTCTTTTCAAGTAATTAAACACACCAATCTGCAAGAATGTCGACAAAATAGGATTTTCTAGACCTCTCTTTTTCACTAGGCCCAAGGACCTAACCTTCATATGTATTTGTGATGATGTATAAGTAAGTACTTCCTATGATATGCCAAAGAAGTTTCATTCTTCTCTTTTCAACGGCCTCTAGGATTTTTAGATTATCTTGTTCTAGGGATTCTACGCCAGATCCACATATTTATTGTTTTCATTCTTCTCTACTACCAAAACGCTAATTTATCTTGAGCTTAAACAGATCTAGGGCATCCGTTAGTACTTGAAGTATTCTATTCACCTCTGCTTCGGACGTTGCCACCAGTGCAATGACATCTGCATATTTGATGCTATGAACGGATGTACTGTTAACCTTGTTAACCTGTTGTTTCTTTCATTTTCATTATTGCCTCTTCAATTAACATACTGAATAGATAAGATATCTTAGCGCATCCCTGATTTACCGCTTTCTTTATTCTATCTTCCGTTTCACACCCATTAATAATGATTTGTATACTCAGAGTTTTCTAAATATTCCAAATTTACTTTCTGTCTTTTCAATCTATTTCTGTTTTACGTAGGGAAATATCAATATTCAAGCTAGAGAAAAAAACGTAAATGACAACAATTATAAAGACATTAAATTTGTAATAACATTGGTTCAATACAATTTTTCGATCAGCAGGAGATATTTTGAATTATTGAAATTCGCCCTTTTAAACCACCGTCCCGCTGGTCAGTCATTAATTAACTTTATTTCAGTTTTACATAGAATGCTTAAATATCGAATTTGTTGACGATTAAACGAAAATTTATATATGTCATTATTTCACAAGATGTCATATATCATATTTATTGCGTGCCGCGTATAAGTTAGTAATTTTTTTGGAAGGGACGGAATAGAATACTTTTTTTTTTGTTTTTAATAAACCCAGGTAGAATATTGGGGTTGGTTTGGAATCCTTTTATTTCAAATGATGCCCTCGCCTTTGTTTTGTGTTTGTTTTTTATTTAATGGGAAAGAATTGTGACTGACCTTTGATTAGAACTAATGACTTTTTAAAGAATTAAGACTTTATCATTATTTTATTTATCACTATGTTCGTATGTTTTTTTTTCTTTTATGTATATATCGTTTTTGTTTTTTTCAAATGTATAAAAGTATTCTGTAAAATATTATGACCAAACATTTATGGAAAATGTAGTAAGTAAACGCCCATTGTACATAAGTAATGTGCAGAAAAACAAATTATATATATGAACAACTTTCAATTTTGTCTGCCATTGGCCAAGCAATTTTTAGCTCAACCACTCCTCCCAGCTGAGAGGAATCAGTGAGACTTTGAAACAGCTGATGAAAGTTGGTGGAGCAAAACCGATTACTTGTCCATTAGGTGTGCTGCTTTTGGTGAGCTCTTTGCCGACACTGAATAGAATGTCAAGGTTGATACTCTTAAGACTTTGGGGTCGTTTCCCCGTAATAAAAGTTTGTCTGAAGTTCATTTGGATTGGGTTAAATAAACAGGAACATAATGCTTGCTGGTGTCTATGCATGTTGGGGTTTCAGCTAATTTCTCAAATGTGATATTTGAAGTTGTACTTAACCTCGAGATTTTAGAAGAATTTGTTCGAATAACGCAACGTTTAATGTGAAACTAAAGGTCAAGTTAGTATATAGCAGAAATCGGGCAAGGAAAAGATAGAATCCAATAATACCAAATATTGCTTTTAACATAAGACCAACCCAATCCGAATTTTGTTTTGTTCTAAGTATTTTTTTTCTAACTCTAATATTTGTATTTTTCTGACCCTTCAGTCTTCCAGTCCCATTTCCCATAAGCAATAAAGCATATCACTTAATGTCTTTATCAGTTGAAATAAAAATACCTTTGTCAAGACTTAAAAAGTCCGTCAACCAAGGGCTGCGTAACTAAGCAGATTTCCCACGGGACAGTATGAAACGGTAGTAATGTCCTCTGACCATATATTCTCTATTTCTAAGTCAAGATACCATGAGAGGTAGTTGGGGTTTACTGGAGGCTGAAACCTAGAATGTACTAGTAACTTGCTTAATATTTGAGCTCCGATATCCATAGAACTACAATCGTGGAACATCGATAGTTTAACACGATTGGTTCTATAACATTTTTCGATCTCTATCATTATATCCAATAGTCTGTTTTTAGCAAATTTCCCTTAAGGTAAATCAGATATTGAGGTTATACTCATGAGGCGATTTACGAAAAATGTCTTAATATATCCATCAATCCTACCCATGAGACCACGAAAATGCGATCGGGTCAAAACTGTGTATACATTTGTGTATTACCGATCTAGTGGTCACTATTTTTGTTTAATCGTTACCAAACTCTTTATTTTAATGTTTTATGTAAAACTAAAGATCAACTTCTCTACCCGCTGAAATCGGGCAAGTAAGGTTTAGAGCAGAAATTCCAAAATTGAAAATATTCGGAAGAAAAAATTCTATAGAACGAATCTTAATATTTTATCTTGCAAATTTAATTCTCTATAATTGTTTTCCCAGATATTGTATATTATCCGAGATTTTTGCTTTTTATTTTTATTTTTCAGGAACCGAGCAGGAATAAGTCGTTGGAATACTTGGGTACAAAAAATGCATATACCAACAATTTTAGACTATTAATAAGTTAACATAAATGGGTTTTAACACTCCAAAATTCGACTCATTGTAATGGAGATATTTTGAATTTTCGAGTCCCAATAAGAATTATGATTTTAGATGTTTACTGATGCGTTTAAACATCGGGTGTGGTAAAGATCAAATAAACGTTTCCGTTACAAGAACTAAAAATCATAATCACATTACGTATTCGGATGTAACTGGTGTAGTAATAATCTGTTGAAAACAGTATTTGACATTTTTTTTTTAATTTTCAGTCTCCAGTAATCCGGTATTCGATAAAGTCCAGTAATTCCTCTTGCAGTTATTGCACTGTATCTATAACGGAATATATTATTGAAATGTCTTTATTCCAAGCTTATACTCCCAATATTCTTTTCAACAGATCTTTACAAGATGATATATATGCATTGTATAATAACATCATTGATTAACAAGTTATCGACCACCCACCCACCTCTTCTCATCGGATTTATATTTGTAAATAGAGAATGTCTTCAGTTTTATACAGAACCCTAATTTGACGAGTTTGGTAAAGTTAAGACAAAAATTGTGACCGCTAGAGCCTATATGTTGTTGTGTCTTGGGTAGGATAGATGGATATTTAAGGATGTTTTTCGAAAATCCAGTCATGAGTACGACCACAATAGCTGATTCTCCTTACGGGGAACCAGCTAAAATGGCCAAAGCAATTCCATGAAAGCCGACATGGATGACGTTAGCTCTGCCAGTAATGGAGGTGAAATTATATACCTAGAAGGAGTGCGAGAATTGAAAAGGGGCCAGACCGGGAGATATATTTGAAGAGGGTGGAGTGGCCATCCCCTAACATAATTCAGAACCTTCCAACACGCCGGCACTACAAGGATCTCTGGCCATTCATCCTCGCCGCTCCCACAATTCCCCACTTTACAAGGATCAAATATGTATCTGTCTATCCCATAATCCAGTGGCCTGACAGATTCAGGCTACAAAGCCCAGGCATTTTGTGGAGCTCGAGAAAGTCCGTCACGCAGGGGAAGCGTGAACAAATCAGATTTCCCAGATGGCAGGTGGAACACTGGTGATATTATCTGATCATTTTCTATGTCTAAGAAAAAAAAACAACCCTGAAACCCCTGGGGGTTAACTGAATGCCGAAAACTTTAAAAATACCTTGCTTTTTATTTCAGCTATGAAAAATGTTTTGATCTGATTCATAATAATGGAGATATTTTGAATTTTCGAGTTCCCCCACTATTTGAGCCATTAACAAATGTTATCGTTAGAGTTGAAAGATACGGTTAAATACTAAGTATAGTATAGATGGAATATACATTTTCGAGTAAAGAACGTAAATCATTTATTGATGACTGTATGTATATCGGGCAGTAAAAGTTTAAAAAGGAAAATTGTATAAAAAAAATTTTTATTGAAAACAGAATGCACTATAAATATTGTTATATATATATTTATTCTCTATATTTTATATTAACCGAAATATTTGCATTTTTCAGATTTCAGACTTCAGGAAACCCCCACTCCTACTCATATTACATAAACAACACTCTGTAATGTAATAAACCACATTATTCTAAGCTTAAATACCATATATTGTTTTCAAGAGACGTTTATTATACGAATTAAATGCAAATATGTTCTGGTGATCTGGTTGATTAATTGAAATAAAAATTATTCTGATCCATTATAAATTACTAGATATAGTAAATAGTTCTCGATAAAATTAATATGTTATATGCTGATATATTTCAGTAATTGTTTTTCTTTCCAGTGAGAAGTTGGCACACCGGTTTGTTTACGTTTCAGACGCCTCCCGTCAGGAGGTTTCTTATTATCGTTTGTATTGATTTATTTGATATTAAAGGTTTTATTGTGTTGCCATTACGAATATTTATCTATTGTTAAACATCACGAGGGAAATCTGCTTAGTTTACGCAGCTCCTGCGTGACGGGCTTTATTTCCCTCCGACTTATAATAACGGAGATATTTCATTTTTCGAATTTATATATACATATATTATTATTAACGAAGCTCATTTTCGTCATTTTTTAGATAGAATTAATGGACATTTGAGAAAATGTTTCGAAAATTTCGTCATGAGCATAACCTTAAACGCTGATTTGCAATAAGCAGATTTACCGGAAAATTGACTCAAGTGTTCAATTTTAGTTTATTTAAGTTATGGTTCACTCGTATAGGTTTTGAGAGGAATTCTTAATGCTTGATTCCTTTTCATCATACTAGGCTGATGAACGAACTTTCATGGTTCGTTAAGCTAAAAGCATTCATACCTTGCGTTAATCGTCGTTTATAACCATAGCGTTCCTCTCTAGTAACGACTGTATGCCGTGGCCAACTAATGAATTACGGACTGTAAAAAGCCATACAGCTGAAAGGCTGTAGAACGCAGATGATAAATTAAAGGCAATACATGGTGTAGGGCTCAAAGTACTTTCATTTAATCCATGAACTTTATGGCAGCTCCTATTTCTTGCCGCGTGAACAAAAAAAAAGGATGTTCCGTTGAACTTTAGCCTTGAGGGAAATCACCTATTTATCGTAGTCACGTTTTGATTTTCAAAATACTTCCTCAAATGTCCATCGATCGTACCTAGTGGATGACGAAAATGAGGACCGTTCAGAATTATATATATATACTAGCTCAGATACCCGGCTTCGCTCGGGAATTCATTTGAGGCTGATTGGTGATGGTATTCTTTTGCAAGGCTTTACTTTGCACAATATTTTGACATTTACCCATCCCAGTGTTTAGGGTTAATACCCGTCGTTTCTGTGGATTTGTTAATAATAAAATTATTTTTTTGTATGACTTCACTGTCCTCCATATTGTCATATTTCCCGTTTTCGGTGCATTATGCATAGATTTGAATTATTAAGGATAAAATATTAACATACATTTCAATTAGTTTTTCCCGGTGAGGTACCTGGTAGTTCATATTGAAAAGAATTGTTGAGCAAATTTCTCTAAATAACAAAATAAACAACTTTTGTTATGTGCATATTTGACGAAACCCTAATAGGAAACGAAATATCACTATTTTTAATTTCAGGCCTCCCATATAACCCCCACTCCTGCCCGTCCCTAGAAATGTTAGTATGGCTTATTAAAAGGAAGGCGTTAGTGCTAATACACATACCGATGTTTTATTTGGTTCGGTTAAGTCTTTTGTGCCAAATAATATTGTTGACTCCCACTATAATTTTTAGCGTATTACGCATTTACACTTCGGTATACGGCAAAAGTGCATATAATAAAAGTTACTCTAAATTACAAAATAAACAACTTTTGTAATGTGCATAATTGCCGTGAAAACAATAGGAAACGAAATATCGCTATTTTCAGGCTTCCCTTATAACCCCCACTCCTGTTCGTCTCAGAGGATATTAATATAGCCTAAAGTCTAAGTTGGGCTAGTAGTAATATACATACCAAGTTTCATAAAATTCGGTTCAGCCGTTTATACGTGAAAGTGTAACAAACAAACAAACAAATAAACAAACAAACAAACAAACAGACACCAAAGAAACAAAATGCAGTTATGGTGTCTATGACATGTGAAACGAAAAGTTATCGTGAAATTTCGCGAAAAAAATCAATGTACAGACAGAGGTTACAATTTTATATATATATATATATATATATATATATATATATATATATATATATATATTCTCTCTGATTTATCTGCAAAATCAGCGTCAAAAGACACCAAAATTCCAGAATGCTACAACAAAATAACAAAATCACACTTAAAAACACAATTACTTACTGACATAATTAACTCATGGTAACAGAAATGGTATACGGCTATGAAAGGACAACATTTAAAGATATTTATTCCAGACATTAAAGAGTACTTAGAACAAAAATTAATATCAACAGACTTCTACTAGACACAATTATTAACTGGACACGGAACAACAAATTCTTATTTTAATCGTTTTGGCATAACAGAGCAACCAAACTGTTACAGCGACTTTACTACTGAACAGACATACAGACACTTGCTCTATGACTGCAGACTACTAACAGACCAAAGAGAAAACTTTAAAACCCAATTAAAATGCCGACAAGAAAATTGGCCTTATTTTATAAACATAATAAACAATTGCAATAGTTTGCTGAAGAAATGTATGAGTTCCTGAATTATTTAAAACTGAAACACAGTTAAATTAATTAAATATTCAGCATTGAATCCAAAATTTGTTTTTGTTTTTCATTTCTTTTTTTTATTTATCTTTGTTGTAAATAATTTTATTGTACAAATATTTTATGTTATTCATAGTTAAAAAAAATGTTATGTATCAAGCACGCGTTATGTACTAATCATTGTACAGGACCTATGGCTAATAAATTTTCTTCCTGTAGGGTTACTTCAGGAAGGAATATATATATATACATATATACATAGACCTATCTATATATTTGACTGCTGACACTCTAGCGGTCGGAATATTTGTTTGATCGTTGCCAAACTCTATATTTAGTCGTTTCACGCGAAAAGGAAGATCGTTAACGACTTAAATCTGACCAATGGGAGGGGGGGGGTTTAGAGGGGGAGAAATTTGAAATATCTCCGTTACTATATGTCGCCGGCAGGGAAATATTTCTTAATACTGTTTGTGTTTATTCACTTAATATTCACAGTGGAGTTGTGTTAGCGGTATGTAGACTTATCTATTGTTAATCTCCACGAGGAAAATCTGCTTAGCTAACGCAGCCCCTGCGTGACGGACTTTTTTTTTATTATACTAGGTAGGTTGAATCTATACTCATATTTTGAAATCATTGAATAAAAATCAAATTCACTTTGTATGAATTAACAAAATTGTGCTTGTATTATTTTTTTAACTGTTTCCAAATGATGTAGAAAATAAATAAAGTCCGTCACGCAGGGGCTGCGTAAACTAAGCAGATTTCCCACGTGGTTTTGCAATAGAGAAATCTGCCTAATAACAACTGTAGTAGTAAGAAACCTCTAAACCTAAAACATTATTTAGGGCGTAGTAACCCAGTAGTTTCTAGCCCCAAAAAACAGTTAACCTAACCTCTAAACCTATTCACGAGGGACGATAGTTATGGAAACGGCCGCCAGAGCTCTCGCCGGAAAGTCCGAACATAGCCTACTGGCAATCACACGCAGAATACAAATGCAAATATCTCGGTTAATATTCAAGATACAGAAAAAATGTATAGAACAATATTTATAGTAAATTTAATTTGCAATAAGATTTATTTAATACAATTTTTCGATCCGACGCATAATAACAGAGATATTTGGAAATTTCAAAAATCCCATCCTCTAAACCCCCCCTCCCACTGGTCCGATTTCAGCGATTAACGAACTTGATCTTCCTTTTTACATTAAACGAATTAATTCCGAGTTTGGTAACGATCAAACAAAAATTGCGACCGCTAGAGCGTTAACAGAGAAATATATATATATATATATATATATATCCCAGGAGATGACGAAAATGAGGACCGTTCAGAATTATATATATATATATATATATATATATATATATATATATATATATATATATATATATATATTCTCGCTGATTTATCTGCAAAATCAGCGTCAAAAGATACCGAAATTCCAGAATGCTACAACAAAGTAACAAAATCACACTTAAAAATACAATTACTTACTGACATAATTAACTCATGGTAACAGAAATGGTATACGGCTATGAAAGGACAACATTTAAAGATATTTATTCCAGACATTAAAGAGTACTTAGAACAAAAATTAATATCAACAGACTTCTACTAGACACAATTATTAACTGGACACGGAACAACAAATTCTTATTTTAATCGTTTTGGCTTAACAGATCAACCAAACTGTTACTGCGACTTTACTACTGAACAGACATGCAGACACTTGCTCTATGACTGCAGACTACTAACAGACCAAAGAGAAAACTTTAAAACCCAATTAAAATGCCGACAAGAAAATTGGCCTTATTTTATAAACATAATAAACAATTAAAATAGTTTGCTGAAGAAATATATGAGTTCCTGAATTATTTAAAACTGAAACACAGTTAAATTAATTAAATATTCAGCATTGAATCCAAAATTTGTATTTTGTTTTACATTTCTTTTTTTTTTTTTTTCTTTGTTTTAAATCATTTTATTGTACAAATATTTTATGTTATTCATTGTTAAAAAAAATGTTATGTATCAAGCACGCGTTATGTACTAATCATTGTACAGGACCTATGGCTAATAAATTTTCTTCCTGTAGGGTTACTTCAGGAAGGAATATATATATATATATATATATATAGACCTATCTATATATTTGACTGTTGCCACTCTAGCGGTCGCAATTTTTGTTTGATTGTTGCCAAAATATTTAGTCGTTTCATGCGAAAAAGATCGTTAACGACTTAAATCTGACCAGTGGGAGGGGGGGGGTTTAGAGAGGGGGGAAATTAGAAATATCTCCGTTACTATATGTCGCCGGAAATATTTCTTATTACTGTTTGTGTTTATTCACTTAATATTCACAGTGGAGCTGTGTTAGCAGAATGTAGGTTTATCTATTATTAATCTCCACGAGGAAAATCTGCTTAGTTAACGCAGCCCCTGCGTGACGGACTTTTTTTTTTTTATTATACTAGGTAGGTTGAATCTATACTCATATTTTGAAATCATTGAATAAAGATCAAATTCACTTTGTGCGAATTAACAAAATTGTGCTTGTATTATTTTTTTAACTGTTTCCAAATGATGTAGAAAATAAATAAAGTCCGTCACGCAGGGGCTGCGTAAACTAAGCAGATTTCCCACGTGGTTTTGCAATAGAGAAATCTGCCTAATAACAACTGTAGTAGTAAGAAACCTCTAAACCTAAAACATTATTTAGGGCGTAGTAACCCAGTAGTTTCTAGCCCCAAAAAACAGTTAACCTAACCTCTAAACCTATTCACGAGGGACGATAGTTATGGAAACGGCCGCCAGAGCTCTCGCCGGAAAGTCCGAACATAGCCTACTGGCAATCACACGCAGAATACAAATGCAAATATCTCGGTTAATATTCAAGATACAGAAAAAATGTATAGAACAATATTTATAGTAAATTTAATTTGCAATAAGATTTATTTTATACAATTTTTCGATCGGACGCATAATAACAGAGATATTTTGAATTTTCAAAAATCCCACCCTCTAAACCCCCCCTCCCACTGGTCCGATTTCAGCGATTAACGAACTTGATCTTCCTTTTTACATTAAACGAATTAATTCCGAGTTTGGTAACGATCAAACAAAAATTGCGACCGCTAGAGCGTTAACAGAGAAATATATATATATATATATATATATATCCCAGGAGATGACAAAAATGAGGTCCGTTCAAAATTATATATATATATATATATATATATATATATATATATATATATATATATATAATTTTAAGCGGACCTAATTTTTGTCATCTCCTGGGTAGGATCGATGGACATTTGAAGAATTTTTTCGAAGCTCGCGTCATGAGTACGACCTCAATAGCTGATTTCCCTTAAGGGAAATCTGCTAAAATAAAAACAAGTAATGGTTTATGTTGACTGCAAAACCGTGTACGAAATCATAGATTCAAGAACGTTTTTACAATTTGTATGTCGACGCCAGCCGTGCAATTAAGATTTTATTTAATGCACTTTAATTTAGCTTCGGTGTCATGCAAACATTCCATATGAATTATAACTGCACGAAGTCTCGTCTGACATAATTGAAAATTTTAGTGTTTTATAATTAGACCCCGCATTGAGTGAGTAATTAACTAATGCGATGGCTAACTAACTAATGTGATGTGTGAAATTGTAACATGAGTTACATCCTGACATCATTTCATAAATGAAATGTTTATAAATTGCTACGCTCCACACACTTGGATGGAGCTGATGTGAGACACGCAAATGCCTAAGGACCTTTTCTCAGAAGATTGCGCTTAATATTTGCCTATGCTAATTGACATTAATGAACTCTAATAAAATAAAAATGATTGTTTATATTGTGGAATTGGTTGAGTTTAGGAGCTGGAATGTGCCGTCTCCATAGACTGATGGCTCTCACTGTACCCGGGGTGTTTTTTAGCAGATTACCCTTAAGGGAAATCAGCTATTGAGGTCGTAGTCATGACGCGAGTTTCGACAAATTTCTTCAAATGTCCATCGATCCTACCCAGGAGATGACGAAAATGAGGTCCGTTCAAAATTTTCGTGTGATCGTTACCAAACTCGATATTTAAACGTTTTATGCAGAAATAAAGATCAAGTTCGTTAATGGCTGAAATCGGACCAGTGGGAGAGGAGGTTAAGAGGGGAGGATTTTCGAAAATTCGAAATATCTCCGTTACTATACGTCGGATCGAAAATTATATAGAGTCAATTTTATCGCAAATTAAATTTACTATAAATAATTTTATATACATTTATTCTGTATCCTGAATATTAACCGAGATATTTGCATTTTTCTTTTTTCAGCTTCTGAGATGAGATCGGCTTACTTCGGATCTAGTCGTGAGTTTCCGTCAAGAGCTAGTTCGGGCCGTTCCCGTAACTGTTTGACTCTCTATTCTGAAATTTCTCTATTGTAAAACTTCACGTGGGAAATCTGCTTAGTTTATGCGGCCCCTGCGTGACGGACTTTTTTTTTGAGTTTACCCTGTGCCAGCCTGCTTGCGGACGGAATCTAAGAGAGACATAATCAATAATATCCCGAGGAAGAGAGAAAGATCAAGTATCTTAATGTCTGAAATCGGACCAGGGGGAGAGGGGGGGTTTAGAGGGGAGGAATTTCGAAAATTCAACATATCTCTGTCAATATACGTCGGATCGAAAAATTGTATAAGAACAACCTTATTGCAAAATAAATTTACTAGAAATATCACTACATATTTATTCTCTAACTTGAATTTTACACGAGATATTTGCATTTTACAGCTTTCAGCCCACAGAAAACCCCCACTTCTACTAATACTACATAAACAACAGTCAGTTAGATAATAAGCCACATTATTTGAAGCTTAAATACTAAATATTATTTTCATTGAACTTTTAATTACACATATTATACATTAAGTTGCCCCCCCCCTTTCTTTTGTTCTTGGATTACTAAAATTTGAGTGGTTGAGATCTGATTCATTACAAAATACAGCACTAGCTTTAGTAAGCAGTTTTCTATAAAATTAATATGTTATGTTTTCTTTTTGGTCTATCTACTATATCTATTTAGCGCTACGAGGTTGGCTGGCCTGTTTACAATTCAGGCTTTTTCCTTTGTAGAGATCATTAACTTGAAAATTGATTGAAGGATTTCTTCTTACCGTTTGAATTTATTCGCTTAACATTCACGCTAGTGTTACCAGTATGTAGATTTATCTATTGTAAACCTTTACATACTTGGAAATCCGCTTAGTTTACGCAGCCCCTGCGAGACGGACTTTTTTATTTGTTGGGTTCACTTTTTCTGTTGTTTTTCTATAATTCTGTTTGTATTTTGCATTGTTAAACTTTGAGCCAGATGCTGGTTCTCCTGTATAAATAAAATGTCCGTCACGCAGGGGATGCGTAAACTAAGGAGATTTCCCACGTAAAGTTTTACAATGGAGAAATCTGCTTACTAATAACAGTAGTAGTAACGAATCTCTAAACCAATTCAGTTACGGAAACGGCTGAACTAGCTATCGGATGAAAGTCTCGAATATAGCCGACTTCTGCCGACCACATACACTACACAAATGCAAATATCTCGGTTAATATTCAAGATAGAGAATAAATGTATAGAACAATATTTATAGTAAATTTAATTTGCAATATGATTGATTCTATACAATCTTTTGATCCGACGCATAATAACGGAGATATTTTGAATTTTCTACACCCCCTCTACACCCCCCCCCTTCCACTGGTCCGATGTCAGCCATTATCGAACTTGATCTCTCTTTTTACATAAAACGATTAAATATGGAGTTTGGTAACGATCAAACTAAAATTGCGACCGCGTTAACAGACAAATATATATATGTATATATATATATATATATATATATATATATTTGATCGGGCCTCATTTTCGTCATCTCCTGGGTAGGATCGATGGGCATTTCATGAGTAAGACCTCAATAGCTAATTACCCTTAAGGGAAATCTGCTAAAATAAATAAATGATGTTATGATTATTTTATAAATCTAGTAAGTACTAACCCCTTTTGTTGTTATTCCCTAACTATGATCTTTTATTCCCCTTATTGAAAATATGATTAGGTTCAAGTACGGCCGGCCATAGAGGTAGAGGAGTGAGGTAGATAAAGGGGGCCATGACAGCTGGTACAGGTGATTGGGCTGGAATGCTCGTTACGTCACGGGCCTAATTTAGAGCTGCCATTTCTCGGACAGCCAGCGGTTTTCGCCCCCCCCCCCTCACACATCTCTTCATTTCCCTCCATCGCTCCTACCAATTTGTGGATTATTATAATTTATTCACGTGGTGCCAGTTCAATTCCTAATTTTCATTGGGATTGGATTCTCATACTGTTTGGCTAACTAATTAACTTCACTTTCGATTAACACCTCTGCTCCTGCGATTCGTTATATTTTATGAACAGATTACGAAGTGAGCAAAATGTGCTTGTAGTGATTATTATGCTTTGTTAAATTTCAGCCCCTGAAGAGGTTCACACATATTACTGTCACATAAAACGAATTGGTATTTCATTTTTACGATCCCATCCGTCACCGACTGAATTTAATTGAAGACCTTTGACTTAACAGTAATACTATATTTCAGGGTTATATATTCTTCATATTTTAAATTATGGCGCTAAATATTCGAGTTCAAGATTGACTTGTAAATAATCGATACATAGTCAGCTGACTTAACCTACCTCGGGAACCTCTCAGTATCAACTACCCACTCTGTGAAGACAGTCGCTACGAATGTGAAAGGAAAACGAGCACTAAAGAAATGTAAATCGCAATTTATAATTACATTTAATAAATATGTCATAGATGTAGGCACATACTATACAATATCTAGCAAAAGATTTGTTAAGGGGTGTGTTAAATTAAGGCTATTAATTTTTTTTTTTTGAAAAGGGATAGCCCCTGAAGAGGTGGCAAGTAAGCCACGAAATATGTAGGGCAGTTCCAATTAAGTTCGCATCGAAAAAAATGTTTTTTTTATTGGAGACCCTTGCCATAAAATATAAAGAATATATAAATAACATAGGGTCCAAAATAAGAAGAATATCAGGGTTGTAAATTACGTCACATCTAATTATTTTAATGAATCAAATATGAAATTTTTGGGTTATATGAAGTTAATATCTTTATTACCCGTCGTTAATGAGTTGAAATAGAAATGTATCAACTTGGAAATATAAATATTGGATTAAGTTATCCAGAAAATGATCCTGTCACATTCATCATATAGCACAAATATCCTGAAACATGTAAGTAAATTTACTGAAACCCAGATGTCACAGCAGCATGACAAACGAATTTGTATAGAGTAGCTGTGATTCGTAAATGAATTGAGATAAAAATGGTTTCCTTTGGGAATTATAGGTAGATATTGGATTAATGTAAGCGTTAAGTAATCACTATATTGTCATATAATTACAGACATATTATTAACAGATTTCCCATAGGGGAAGTAGCTATTGAGGCTGTACTCATGACGCGATTTTCGAAAACTTTCCTCCATATTTAAGCTTGGTATTTAATATTTTTATGTTAAAAAAAAAAAAAGACCAAGTTCGTTAATGGCTGAAATCGGACCAGTGGGAGGGGAATTTTGAAAATTCGAAATATCTCCGTTACTGTACGTCGGATTGAAAAATTGTATAGAATCTTATGGCAAATTAATGTACTATAAATATTGTTATATACATATATTTTCTACATTGAATATTAACCGAGATATTTGCATTTTTTAGTTTTCAGGCTTCAGCAAATCCCCACTTCTACTCATGTTGCATAAACAACACTCTGTTATATAATAAACCACATTATTCGAAGCTTAAATACCACATATTGTTTTCAAGAGACTTCGTTCTGGTAACCCCCTCATGTCTTAAATTATTTTACTTTTAAAATTTAATTGATTCAGATAGAAATGTGTTGATTCATTATAAATTACAGTAAAACACACAGTAAATAGTTTCCAAAATAAAATTAAAATTTTACATTCTGATATATTTCAGTAATTGTTTTTATTTGCAGAAAGTTTTTGGACGACATAGACGCAAATATGTTCTGGCCCACCACTTCTTAAGATTTCGGGCTACTTTATTTTATTGATTGAGATAAAAATTATTCTGATTCATTATAAATTACAGTACTTGATATAACAAATAGTTTCTTCAAATGTCCATCGATCCTTCCCAGGAGATGACGAAAATGAGGTCCGTTCAGAATTATATATATATATATATATATATATATATATATATATATATATATATATATATGTCTGTTAACGCTTTAGCGGTCGTAATTTTTGTTAATCATTTTACGAAACTGGATATTTAACCGTTTTATGTAAAAAGACAGATCAAGTTCGTTAATGACTGAAATCGGACCAGTAGGAGGGGGGTTTAGAGGGGGCGATTTCGAAAATTCCAAATATCTCCGTTATTATGCGTCGGATCGAAAAATTGTATAGATCCAATCTTATTGAAAATTAAATTTGCTATAAATATTGTTATATACATTTATTCTCTGTCTTGAATATTAACCGATATATTTGAAATTTTTATGAAGTCTTTGGTCGGGTATAGATTGGATTAGGTCGGACGTTTCCGTAACTACTCGGCTCAGGTGGAAGCTTCTTCTAACCTTACCTTACCTTCGTTACTTTGTGAGATTTATGCAAATACGTTCTGTTCATCCGCCCCCTCCCTTCTTTAGTTCTTGGGCTACTAAAATTTGAGTTATTAAAATATAAATTATTCTTAGAATTCAGAAGCCGTTTTAGTTGGGAATTTGTTTTAATTAACTGAAAGATTTCTCATTACCGTTTGGTGGTGTTGTGTTAGAAGTATGCAGATTTCTCTATTGTAAAACTTCACGTGGAAAATCTGGTTAGTTTTCGCAGCCCATGCGTGACAGTCTTTTTAACTCACTGTCAGTATAACATGAAGAAAAATAGTATCTAATAAAAAAGAATGAAATTCATCATAACCGTTTTCTTCCCATAATTTCTGAAGAACAAAACTAAAGTACCTGCTTACACACGGGGGTGTTTAACCTATATCACACTTTCTAAACTTTGTTGAGGTTGCCAAAAAGGTCTCTACAGTTGCGGACATTCGATCTCCACAAGATCTTCCATAGTCATCAACCCAACATGACATGGACCTACTCTAATCCTAATTCCTTCTTGAACCAAACGAAACAACTTTGCCAGTCTCATGAGTTCAGTTATGTCCAAACATCAGCAAGCACTATAGTCCGCCTGTACAACTAACTACCCTGCAGTCTGCTTTTCTGCAATGTAAAAATGATATAGTTTCGACTTAAAACCCGGGCCTTTCTTATTTTTAGCCTCCATTAAACTCCTACTACTATTCATTGGATGTTTACATAGAAATAGAAAATATGGTTAAATGAGATCAGTAGTGTGTCACCACGTGGGAAATCTGCTTAGTTTACGCAGCCTCTGCGTGACAGACTTTTTTAAATGCAAAGAGGATGTCTGCCGTCTTTGGTAAATCCGTACCGCTTGCGCAACACCAAATTCGCTTCTAGTTCTCAGCCGATACAGACGGCGAGGAGATAGGAACTCTGGGGACAAAGGGAAAAGTAGTTTACTATAAGGTTAGCCTATCAGACGGCAGTGCAGCAGCTCTGCTAAGAGGGGAAGACTCTGCCAGCTAATGATGTTAGCATCAGCTGTTCCAAATGAGATGTGGCGGCAACTAGACTACCTCCCACCTCAGCTCTCTCTCTCTCCTTCGGATTACATTCTCTCTCGCGCTTCTTCTCTCATTTCCCTCTCACAAGTCTGCTCAAGTCCCCTCAACATCTCTCTTCAATTATGCCCCTAAGTCATATTTCTCTCGAGCTATTGGCACAGAAAATATAAATTTCCATAGATGATTAAAATTTCAAATTATCTCCATATTCCAAAGAAGATTTTTACTTATCCACCCTCATTTGTGGGAGGCTACTCATTTAAATGCGATTTTTAAATCATATTAAAAAGTCTTTCACGCAGGGGATGAGTTAACTAAGCAGATTTCCCACGAGCCTCACGTATATGAATTTATCTCAAAACGTACAAGTTCAATGAGAACAATGTTTTGTATTAGTGATCAAATAAAGTGCTTCATAATATAACAGATTATTGTTAATATTAAATGTGTAGGAGAGGGGGATTACTGAAGACCGAAAGCTAAAAAAATGAAAATATCTTGGTTAATACTTTTACCGAAACACCGGTCTGAAAGGCCGATAGAGATTTTTATATTTCATATATTGGTAGACCTGCTAATATTGGTGGGCTATCCCATATATAATCTGTAAATAATGAGTCACCTCTATTTAACCATTTGTCATTTATGAATTCTAAAAGTCTTATATTTTAAATAATATAGCGCTTTCTTTTAATTAAGGTTTAATAATCGTCATTTAATGGGTGTCCTCCCGATAATCGACAAGTACGGAAGATTTCTCCAAATCAACATCAGCTAATGAGATGGTTTTCATTTTTAGCTGTTTTCCCTTAAGGGAAATCAGCTATTGAGGTCGTACTCATGACGCGATTTTCGAAAAGTTTCTTCAAATGTCCATCGATCCTATCCAGGAGATGACGAAAATGAGGTCCGTTCAAAACTATATATATATATATATATATATATATATATATATATATATATATATATATATATATGTCTGTTAACACTCTAGCGGTCGCAATTTTTGTTTATTCGTGACAAAACTCGGTATTTAATCGTTTGATGTAAAAATGAAGATCATGTTCGTTAACGGCTGAAATCGGACCAGTGGGAGGGGGGGTTTAGAGGGGGAATTTTTTAAAATTCGAAATATCTCCGTTATTATGCGTCGGATCGAAAAATAATCGAGAATCAATCTTATTGCAATTTAAATTTGCTATAAATATTGTTCTATGCATTTTTTCTGTATATTGAATATTAACCGAGATATTTGCATTTGTATGCTTGTGTGTGGTCGGCAAGAGTCGGCTATGTTCGGGACTCTCCGCCGAGAGCTAGTGCGGGCCGTTTCGGTAACTATTCGTCCCTCGTGAATAGGTTTAGATATTCCTTACTACTACTGTTGTTACTTGGCGGATTTCTCTACTGAAAAACTTCACGTGGGAAATCTGCTTAGTTTACGCAGCCCCTGCGTGACGGACTTAAATAAAAGTCCGCCAAACAGGGGCTGCCTAAAATTAGAAGATTTCATATATCACTTGTAGGCACAGGGGCAGAAATTATAGAAACACAATTCTCAGCGTTTATCATGTGTTATAAAGGATAAATGGAAATCAAATAATGCCAAGTATAAATTTAACTGTATGTATTGCATTAAAAGTTATATGAGATCATCATAATTACTTAAAAGAGGAACCCGAAACACCTCAGACCTTCCGCCATTTGATTGTTATGTGATTATTAAAATAATTTGAGGTATCATTTTTGTTGTCTTACAGCCATAGATTTAATTAAAATTTAATGTCATATTTTCACAATAAAATTTTAGGTCCACTACGTTTTGTTGTAGACAGCTATCTCTGAAGTATTGTCATATTTTATTGAACACCCAGGAAGTGTTTGAGTCAGTCTTACATTATTAATAAATGCGTTTGAATAATTGATCAGAGCTGACTAAAAAATAAAATAAATATATTCATTAAATATTTGACTAACTGATATATAATTCAACAGTCATGTAAGGGCTTTTCGGTTGTTAATTCAATATTCATTAACTCGACTTGATTTGGAAACTGATAACCATTTCAGCGGTAGCTGAGACGGAGTCTTGTAAATTTAACGAGTTAATTCAGAGAATCAAGTGTGAGCGCGTGAATAAATAATAAACCTACTCTTCATGTCATACATTCCGAATCAGCTGACAGCTTAATGCAGTTTTATACTCGGGAATAATTCATTATACCTAATGCATACTGAATTTCGCTTACAAAATTAACAGCCATGATGGTATGCGTGCAATTATTAGTAATAACATTGTTAACTATTTAACAGTGAAGGAAGAAGTCGAAATTCCTGGATCAATAATTCAAATCCACTCTTACCAAAAATTGTAAACAATTCCTAATTTTTTTTTTATTTTTTTTTTAAGAAATATTGGTAGTGATTTACAATTAATCTTCAGTTTCAGTCTGTTTTCTATTCTATTGTACCTTAGACAGCTGTCACAATACTTTCAAGTCTTAAAGTATTCATGAAGCAATTTTTGAAACATTTTCTCAGATGTCCATCGATTCTGGCTGGGAGATGACGAATATGAGGTTCGATCAATCTTGTTTCGATTATCTACTCTATATATGTTTTACTATTTTTTTTTCTGTATCTCGAATATTAACGGGGATATTTGAACTTTTTTTTCATTTTCAGCCCTCAACGCTCCTTCCTCTTTTATTTTTTTTTTTATTTATTTCTTTATACAGGAGCGCCCGCATCTTGGCGATTTGGCTCAATGTTTCACAATGTAAAATGAAAATAAAATTATAGAAAAATAACAAAAACTGAAACAACAAATAAATAATTAAATACAACAAATAATCATTAAATACTAGTAATAAAGACAATTAATAAACATTAGACGTAATATAGACAACAATTTAAAATGTTTTTAATAAAAATGTTATTCCTATATACTAGTACATATATATTATTTTTTTTAATTTTATTTATTTAGTTTTTTGCCCCACAGTGATGCTTATTGTAAACTTCCTCTTTTAGACATCGCATTTATTTTGCTTATTGTTAACTTCCTCTTTTAGACATCGCATATATTTTGCTTATTGTTAACTTCCTCTTTTAGACATCGCATATACTTTGCTTATTGTTAACTTCCTCTTTTAGACATCGCATATACTTTGGTTATTGTTAACTTCCTCTTTTAGACATCGCATATATTTTGCTTATTGTTAACTTCCTCTTTTAGACATCGCATATATTTTGCTTATTGTTAACTTCCTCTTTTAGACATCGCATATATTTTGCTTATTGTTAACTTCCTCTTTTAGACATCGCATATATTTTGCTTATTGTTAACTTCCTCTTTTAGACATCGCATATATTTTGCTTATTGTTAACTTCCTCTTTTAGACATCGCATATATTTTGCTTATTGTTAACTTCCTCTTTTAGACATCGCATATATTTTGCTTATTGTTAACTTCCTCTTTTAGACATCGCATATATTTTGCTTATTGTTAACATCCTCTTTTAGACATCGAATATAATTTGATTATTGTTAACTTCCTCTTTTAGACATCGCATATATTTTGCTTATTGTTAACTTCCTCTTTTAGACATCGCATATATTTTGCTTATTGTTAACTTCCTCTTTTAGACATCGCATATATTTTGCTTATTGTTAACTTCCTCTTTTAGACATCGCATATATTTTGCTTATTGTTAACTTCCTCTTTTAGACATCGCATATATTTTGCTTATTGTTAACATCCTCTTTTAGACATCGAATATAATTTGCTTATTGTTAACTTCCTCTTTTAGACATCGAATATATTTGCTTATTGTTAACTTCCTCTTTTAGACATCGCATATATTTTGCTTATTGTTAACATCCTCTTTTAGACATCGAATATATTTGCTTATTGTTAACTTCCTCTTTTAGACATCGCATATATTTTGCTTATTGTTAACTTCCTCTTTTAGACATCGCAAGTTAAGAATAAGCATGGTGAAACCTCTTATACCAAGCATAAATAGGAAATATTGTTATTCTAACTCCCATCCGATTTTAACTTAGAAATAGAGAACGTTTGATGCTTTGTGATCACCAGTTTATTATCCAACGGAAAATCTGCATGGTTTACGTAACCACTGCGGGACGGATATTTCAGTGCTTGAATCACAAACTAGAAAATGGCAGACCCAAAAGAATTTACTTTGTTGTGCCCTGGGGCTTAGAGTGATCAAAAACTCTTTAAAAAATATTCTTTGTAAAGTTAAAAAATATTCTTTGTTAGGTTAACTATATAACGTTTACTATTTGTAGTGAGGTTTTTTTTTGTTTAATTTCCTTTTGCAAACGTATTAATTTTCCATTCTAAAGGTTTAATCCCATAGTGACAGTATGCTCATGGCAAAGCCCTTGGTGGATTAGACTCTACTTGAGGAACTGTTTGTCCAGAATGATGGGCTTGGATGCTCAAACAGTTTATGATTGTCCCAGGATTAGTTTGAACTTTAGTGAAGTGCTAGTTTAACACTTTAGTTATAATTTATACATGTCATTAACACATTTATACAGTAATTATGAAATGTATACACTCTTTCGGGTTAAAAAAAAACATTTTTGATCGTTACAAACAAATTTTGATGTTAAATTTCCCAACATAACGAATATGATTGATTTTCCTCCAAAGAGTCTGAGATTTATATAACAACAAATTGATGTCACATTTTTATTTTAATTATGACAATGCCAAGGGTTTAAACATAGAAAGCTTATTACTGTTTGTTCTGGGTTATTTTTGTTTTAGCACATTTCCTTTGAAGAAAATCAGGTATTGTACGAAACGTGGGCAATCACGATTTTCAAAGAATTTCTTTTAATGTACATCGATCCTAACTAGGCCGCAATTTTTGTCTGATCGTTACCAAACGCGATGTATAAGAGCTTTATGTCAAACTAAAGATCTAATTCAAATTGCTGAAATCGGACCGAAAGGAGGAGGAAGTTAAAGTAGAGAAGAATTTCGAAATATCTACATTATTATAAGCCGGATCGATAAATGCGGATGATAAAACTAATCTTATTACAATTGTAATGTTCTATACATAAAAAAAATGCAGTACGTGTATGTATAAGTGTGTGCGATAAAATGATTTTAATTAATTGAAAAAAAAATTTAAAAAAGTACATACAGTGTCTGTCATTTAATTGTAATTTTAGCTAATTATAATGCCAGTAGAAAATAAGTACTTTTAAGAGAGAAATTACATGTTTTATAATGAAAAAAGAGTATATACTATTATTATATAGGATAAGTAAGTATAGATTTAGTTAATAAATAATTTTATAAAAAATTAGTAAATTAAAATACCCTTAGGATATAACCAGAGCGATATATACAATATATTAGTTGATGTTATTTCGCTTATACATTTGCTGACACTTGAATATTAACCAAGATGTTTTCTTTTAGAAGATTTCCCCTAAGGGAAATCAGCTATTGAGGTCGTGCTCATGACGCGAGTTTTGAAAAATTTTCCTCAAATGTCCATCGATCCTACCCAGGAGAGGACGAAAATGAGGTCCAAAATTATTTATATATATATATATATATATATATATATATATATATATATATATTTGTCTGTTAACGCTCTAGCGGTCGCGATTTTTGTTTGATCGTTACTAAACCTCATATTTAACCGTTTTATGTAAAAAGAAAAATCAAGTTCGTTAATGGCTGATATCAGACCAGTGGGAGGGGGGGGGATTTGTGAAAATTCGAAATATATCCGTTATTATGCGTCGGATCAAAATATTGTATAGAATCAATCTTATTTTAAATTAAATTTAATCAAATGTTGTTCTATACATTTATTCTGTATCTTGAATATTAACCGAGAAATTTGCATTTGTATTGTGTGTATGGTCGGCAGGTGCCGGCTATGTTCGGGACATTCCGCCGAGAGCTAGTGTGGCCGTTTCTGTAAATATTCGTTCCTTTTGAATAGCTTTAGAGATTCCTTACTACTACTGTTATTGTTAGGTAGATTTCTCCATTGTATAACTTCACGTGGGGAATCTGCTTAGTTTACGCAGCCCCTGCGTGACGGACTTTTTTTTTATTTGCAGTCTTCACTAAACCCTCACTCCGACTCATATCATATTAATAAGAAGTTGTTGTGTCATGAAATATTCTAACCTTAAATACCAAAGCACACGGACTCTGCAGCGGTTGGACTATCCTATTGGGCCCGAGTACTTAGGCAGCATAGGGATTAATAGAGGTTCTTCCGGGCGAAGGTAACCTGACTTGTGAAAGGTAATGTCCTAAGACCCTATGCCAGCGGTCCAGGTCCTTTTTGTACTGTAGCTCCATGAAATAAGTGAGTAGGAAAGAGACTAAGATTTCGCTGTCCCGTCCGTTTCTCGTCAAAAATAATCGGATCTTGAAGCACTCCCACCTGTTCTACCCTCAGCTAGAGCTAACATCATTTCTAAAGTAGCCTCTATCCCTTCAAGAGCTGCCGACGTGCAGGGAATGTGTAGGCTAAAGATAATCAACTATGTACGCCGGGGCCTCGGAGGTGTCTGCCTCCATTTAATAAAGCCAGCCAAGGTTTAAGGACTTTAATATTCCTCTGCTGTGTTCCTCATAACTCCTTTCTCCCAGATGCTTCCTCCTCTATCTTTATTTTCTAGCAAATACAAGAGATAGTGAAAAAGAGGAAGGAACTCATAATTCCTATTATTATTTTTCACAAATTCTAGAATATTTTAATTTTTCACAAAATAAGCTATATGAGAACTCATTCATAACTTTGTTGAATGAAATAGAGTTTTCTTTTTAAAAATTATGTACTTTCTCCCTCTTTTCTTGCTTCATAGATGGTGCTGTTTAAGCATTCATATATTCAAGCCATCCCTTTTTAGCAGTCAGCATAATCGCCTTCAATAACAAATAACGCTAAAGGAAAATCTGGTGAAAGCGCCACTTTACTATCATGTACTCTTTTTAAATTAAATAAAAACTGGTTATTTAATAATAATATAAAACACAAGCACAGTCAGGATTTGGACCGACTTAAAGCTATTTACATAGGTTTAAAATTATTGATAATAGCCAGAGCATATGTGACGAACGAACTGAACTACATAATATTTGACTGTAAACTATTACAAGAGCGAACCTCCTCCTTTGACTGGAAAGAACAAGACCAAAACTAATAAAAAAAATACTGCTTAGTTTATAATTGGCCCTTTGTGAAGTGCAATCTGCTTTTTGTTTTACTAATAATTTCATGTCATTTATAAGTGATATAAATTCTAAAAAAGTATGAAGCTAAATTTTGTAAACAATAAAAATAAAAAAATAAATAAAGTATCTTACTTTATTTTTCTCGATAAAACATCATGCATTTCCTTTATTATTATTTTGTGTGTGTGAATATATATATATATATATATATATATATATATATATATATATATATATATATGCATACATACATACTTATTCTTTAGTTGGTTTTGTTATTGATTATTTTAATCTTTGTTGCAAATATTTTATATCTTATATTTCATTCTTAAATTCATTTAAATATATCCCGTATATTTTATATAATTATATTTATGTATTAATTAAGCGAATTTTATATTTACATGGTATTTCTTATAGAACAACTAATTTGTATTTTATGGAAAACAATTATTGTAAAGGACCCACTTCAATATACGGAGAATGGAAAAATGGGACATAAAGTAGAGAGAATTATTTTAATATACTCCTTCAGGGATACTGAACTGACGGGAAAAAAGGATTTTCTGCTGCACTTTATTTAAATATATTTCGTTTGATCATCTAATGTGATCGAAAATGCTGTGCACAATCTATTTAGGTCTTTTTATGATGAGGTCCTATAAAAGTCATCTGTAGGTCTAATAAGGCGAAATCTCTAAACTGTATTAACGCAATTTCAAATTTGATTTTTATATATCCTCTCGTTTCAACTTACCCTCAGCCTTAAATGACATCAATCCAAAGAGGTTCTTCATACAATCGCAGTCCTAAATATGAAATTACCCCTTACAATTTCGGATTCAGAAAAGATAATTCTGAAAAAAATCTGCCAATGAATGTTTTCGGGATTGCAATACTTCCTTCACGCCGTATAAGAAAGCAGAAGCAAAAATAATTAATTTTAAGAGGAAAGTTGGACATTATAATATATGCACTAATATATTTGCCAAACTACCCAGGAAATGTGAGTATAATGAGAAACAAAATTGCAAATGGCCTCCGAGAATCTTAACATTAACGAAACTAAATATACATTCCAACAATTAAGTAACTTCAGTGTTCCCTTTTCTGATTCATGCTAAATTAAATCACTTGTATAATGATTTTCCTTACCAACGTTTCATATTCTCTGTATGTTTAAAAATAGTATACTGGTGTTCAAAGTGGTAGATAGTTGTGGATACCTTCAACATTATAGTTAGCTGAATATATCAAAATGGAAAGATAGGTTTACATAAGTATAATATTGTAGTCAGGCATAAAGCATAGAAGATAACTGTAGATCTCAAGTAAACAAAAGAAAAGATAGAGCTCTAATGAGTATAAGATAATGTAGATGTGTAGATAATGGTTGGTATGGTTAGGATCGTACAAAATGTTAGTTAGGTGAGAACATGAAGTATTTGTATTGAAAATGTAGATAGACAAATAAATAAAACTAAATTAAATGTATTGTAAGCAAATTTGTTTTCCATGGAAGTTAAGAAATGACAACATTTATATATCAAAGAAAGAGGGAGAACTGAGTGATGATGTCTCAATGAGCAACAGGTAACAACTGCTCGAAGAATATTAAATGGCTCCAACTGACCTTCAAAATGATGAAATAACTTATGTTAAATAACATTGGAAGACATCTTATGTTTCTTACTTTCACAAAAATGTTATATTATTTATCTTATCTCTAGAAGATTTTAGTAATATATGCACAGAATCAGCTAAACATGTTACCAGTCAGGAGTAAAATTCAACTAGTAAGACCATGTGGGTCTAACTGTCTTAACTATTACTCTTAATGTCTCAAGCAAACTTCGGACATATCATCTCCATTCAGACAGTGCATAACTAAGGTTAATTAAAACTTAAAATGAACCCATTTCATTTAATGTAACTATAAAAATAAATAAATAAACTCCAAAGTAAAATGTTACAAACTACGATGCCTTTGCTAAATTTTAAAACATCATTGTTTACAAAAAAAAACACTATTAAATTTGTAAATATTACATTAAATTTTGTTAAGTCTAAAACAAGATTTACAATTAACTAGCTATGTTTAATATTGTAAATTACCTTATGTTTTGAATGGTTTTAGTGAAAATAAGTATTTTCCACACTGAACTTCTAAAGAATATTAAAAAAAAAAAAAAAGGCTCAAGTTAAATATTCATAAACTGGAAGTAATTGAGAAAAGGTGTCAATCAAATGAAATATTCGCCCCTATATTTTCCTTATTCGCCCTTAAAGCCTTTAATCCAGGCTTTTATTTAAAGGAAGGGGAAATATTCCGAGGAAGGAAGAGGCAACAGGAATTTATGGGCTGTATTCCGGCTATCTCATTTTCAATGTAGCCCACGCTATATCCAAGGGATGGTCAGTGCATAATCCAACCCCAATTCATTTATTTTAATATTATTACTAAATTTACATAGGAATTTCTAAATTTTCAAGCTCTATTTCTATAGAAAAACCAAATATCACTATGATTATTAAGAATCAATTGTGAACGTAACCTGAAATTTAATTTGTAATAGAAATCCCATCAGTAAGTGTAGGGGTTAATCAAAAGTGTGGCAATCAATTGGTCATTTGTCTGTTCTAAAGTGAATGTATTTTTGATATGTTCTCAGGAAAACAAATCGATATTGTGAAACCTTTTTTGAACTTCCTAATGTATAACATTATAATACGGTTTGCAGTAGAATATGAAAACAGTTGATCTTGTCATTGCAGTTTTCATAAAATGATAATAAAAGTAATAATAAATGTAATATGCTGCCCACTTCTAATGAACTGAAGGTTGTAATTACTAAGCTGTTCTTCCATTCGTTTTAAAGGTTATTCGGTTATTCGCCTTTAAAAGAGTGTGTGTGTGTGTGTGTGTGTGTGTGTGTGAGAGAGAGAGAGAGAGAGAGAGAGAGAGAGAGAGAGAGAGAGAGAGAGAGGGAGAGAGAGAGAGAGAGAGGGAGAGAGAGAGAGAGAGGGAGAGCAAAGGGTGAGACCAGTTAAAGTGAATTTGGAATGTGGTGTCATGATGAAAGGCACACTTTTACCATGCAGAACAGTTAATAGAGCAAGCCATTTTGAGTGTGAGCTATTCATAGCATTATGTGTTTTTCCTAATATTGTGACCCATCCAAACCATTTATTTAATGATTTCGATACTTTTTATAACGGATTGTTTCAAACTTGGAGGAGGCGTTATAGCTGACATGTCGCAGCCTGGCAACCTCTTCATTCTTGTTCAGGTTGCCGTTCCCTTTCTCCATTTTATCTAGCTTAATTTACAGGCCCTTAACAGTATTAAACTCTTTCCCCTTCTTCGCCTCGTATTGCAATTCATACTTCTCTGTAGACAAGGCATAAGGCCCTCCTTCCACGCATGCGTGGAAAACTCAATGTGACGCGTAATATGTTCTTTTAGCCTCGTTCATATTTTCCTCCCACTTTGTCCGAACTATGTGGCATTACATCTACTGCACGATATTTATAAACGCCGGGAATGTCTAGAGGCTCAAATCTTTCGCACGCGCTAAAAGAGCTTTCAAAGTGCAACTATTCTCATACGCTCCTGCAACACTAATGCCCTTCGATTTCTTTCCAATCCTCCCTGAAAGAGGGCCCAAATAAGGAAAGAATGGACAAAGGGCAAGAGAGGGGGGTTTCTATTTTAATTTGATATTCTTTCATCAATTTATTTTTTAGGCTAAGATTGTTAATTTAAATAATTGTTGATTGCATGATTTTCATAGGTTTTATATATGTCAATAGGCTCAGATGGTGGAGCTGTTGCTCTCTGACAGTGCACTCTCTCAAAAATAAACGCATTGCTGAGGAAAACACACCTACTGTATACATCCAAAGTGATTTGTACCACTAGCACCGAACTTCTCTAGGAAAAACTAATAAAAACCGCGAATGCTCCGATTCGGATGCATAATAATGGAATTGAGGTCATCTACGGCGTACAGTATATAATAAGGTGCATTTACTAGTTGCTGTTACACAGAGGTCTTTTAAAACCATCCCCGAGGTAGGACTCAACCCGGCTGAACGGCAGACGATGGGATAAGTTGGCCGTAAGTATAAGTGAAGAGTCGGCTTTGTGGGATTCCAAGGGGCAATTTATAATACGAACCCTAGTGACCGCCCCAGCATTGGGGTATTCTTTTATTCAGCGCCATATACACCTCTCTAGGCCGTGCTTACACCTTATGAAGCTACTTTAGCAAATGGGGCACCGTTATATATATTTCTCAGAATTCTTTACCTCTCAAACGCCTACCACTTTACAATCATCATCTCTGAGGATTCAAGCAGCTTCTAAATGTTGCTGTCATATTCCACATATTTGATTCAGTGATTAAAACATTATCCCGGAAATGAAAGTCCGTCAAGCAGGAGATTTCCCTCGTGAAGTTTTTCAATAGACAAATATAACACAACAACACCGCGAATATTAAGGGAATAAATACAAACGACAATGATAAATCTTTCAGACAATTCACATTTTAATAACCCTCACAACAGAAAGCGACTGTATTGTGAACATGCCAGCGATCCTCTCAGTGGTGAACAGGTAGGCAGAAATATTCTTCACCAGAAAAAAAAATGTCTGAAATATACCTGAATAGAACATATAATTTTATTGGAACCTATTTACTATGTCTAGTACTCTAATTTATAAGTAATCAGAATAAGGTTTTTTTGAATCATTCAAACTTGAGTAATCCAAGAATTTATAAGGGCGGGGGGGGGGTTCAACGGAACATATTTGCATGTATATCGTATAACAAAGTTCTCTTGAAAACAATATTTGGTATTTAAGCTTCGAATAATAAGGTTTATTATATAACTGAGTATGGTTTATGTGAGTGGAATTTTGCTAAAATGCGTGGAATACCTTATGATGTGATTCACTTCCAAAAATTAATAATTAAATTAAATTATTTATTAACGTCCACCTTTTTGCAGCTAAGGCAAATTGGGACGGGTTATCTACAGGTTACCACCCTTTTCTAGCCAGGGTGGGACTAAGGACTTTATTTAATGAATTTATTTATTTGGTGAGCTCCGCAACTAGGCGATGTCGCTCAGCATCATTTATTTTCAATTCCTTGAGTTAAAAGAAAGAAATAAAGAAAAATGTTTTTAAAATTATTAAGACAATATAAAGTATAGCTATATATAAAACTAAGGAATAAAATAAAGCTAAGGAACCGTTAAAATAAAACTAAGGAATAAAATAAAGCTAAGGAACCGTTAAAATAAAACTAAGGAATAAAATAAAGCTAAGGAACCGTTAAAATAAAACTCGCTATTAATGAATTGCGTCACTAAATAAAATAAAAATATAAATTAAAAAATAAAAATTAATAACTTATGTTCAAATTAATTTATATAAAACAGTATTGATAAATTTATTTCTGGAATATGTTGGATGGTAGAGGAACTAATTGGAGGAACCAACGGACGCCTGAGTGTAGCCCGGCGGTTTTGGTCCAGGCTACACAGCTATAATCAGCAGGCGCTGACGATGGAGCGCTGACTCCGAAAGTGGACTCTGCATAATATTAAAAATCAGTAGAAGACAAGGCCTTCTCATTGATCCTTATCAATTGGTTCCTCTGCCATCCAGCATATTCCAGAGCAGTCGCCCGGCGGATTTGCTCCAGGATACACAGCTATAATCAGCAGGCACTGACGATGTAGCGCTGACTCCGAAAGTGCACTCTGCATAATATTTCAAAACAGTGGAGGACAAGGCCTTTTTAGCAGATTTCCCTTAAGGGAAACCAGCTATTGAGGTCGTACTCATGACGGAATTTTCGACTTTTTTCTTCAAATGTCCATCGATCCTACCTAGGAGATGACGAAAATGAGTTCCGTTCAAAACTGTATATATATATATATATTTGTCTGTTATCGCTCTAGCGGTCGCAATTTTAATCGTTACCAAACTCGATATTTAGTCGTTTTATGTAAAAAGAAAGATCAAGTTCGTTAACGGCTGAAATCGGACCAGGGGGAAGGGGGTTTAGAGGGGGAGAATTTTGAAAATTCGAAATATGTCCGTTACTATAAGTCGGATCGAAAAAAATGTATATGATCAATCTTATTGAAAATTAAATACTCTATAAATGATGTTATATACATTTATTCTCTATCTTGAATATTAACCGAGATATTTGCATTTTTCAGTTTTCAGCCTTAAGTAAACCCCCACTTCTACAAGTGTTACATAAATAATGCTCTGTTGTATAATATAAGATATTAATTGAAGCCTAAATACCAAATATTGTTTTCATTGTACTTTTACTTTGTGAGAAATATGCAAATACGTTCTGTTGACCCCCCCCTTCTATTGTTTTTCGATTACTAAAATTTGAGTGATTGAGATAAAACTGATTCTGATTCAGTACAAATTACACTACTAGCTTTAGTAAATTGTTTTCAATAAAATTAATAGTTATATTCAAATATATTTCATTAATTGTTTGTCTTTCCGGTCTATCTATGCAGCGCTACGAGGTTGGCTTGCCTATTGTTAACAATTCAGCCTTGTATTGTACATTTACTGAGCATTCACGGCTGTGTTACCTGTATATTTATCTATTGTAAACCTTCACGTGGGAAATCTGCTTAGTTTACGCAGCCCCTGCGTGACGGACTTTTATTGATCCTTATCGATAAATTTATTGTCATTTCCTATGAACCACCTATGTTCTCTAATTATTAGGTGAGTACGTCTTCCATATTTTTTTGATAATTAAATTATTTTTATTTTGGGCAAATTATAAAAGTTAACTTCTGTATGAGAATCGAATGAGACATCTACCTTTGATGAGGATGTAAACGGACTCAGGTCTTATATAGTTCTTTTTTGTCACCACTTGAGATTGACGGTAGGTCACTCTGTCTCCTAACCAATGTCCAATTCTTACTGGATCTCAGATAAAAAGTAAAAAATAAAAAAACCACTTGAGATTTAGAGTCACGGAGCCTGGTTTTCCTTAGTAACTAACCAAGCGACTAATCTATTCCCGAGTAAAAAGCCTTCGAGACTTCTACTTTCATTAGCCTTGAGCCTGTCTTGGTCGTTCTTTCAAGGTTCCTACGTCCCGAATTTTTTTTACTTGACTGTATTTGCAAGAAGCTTCTCTCTTACTTTGTGTGAATCCGCACCCTGACAAAACATTTGAAAGTTCCATTCGCAGTGCCCAGGTTAGTTTCAGCTCTCTTTAATTTGTGAGATGCCAAAGACTAATGTCTTCGAGAGCCCTAGGGACTCTGTTTCCTTGACGACAGAAGGTTGAAATAACAGGCGCTTACTTCCGATGACACCATAATGGAGAGATAGTGGTCACGCAATCTCCCTCATTCACTCCTACTTCGTTTTATTCCAGTGCTTCAGAGGTAAGTTCCGTGTTTTTATACATTCATTTCATTTGTCCCTTATTTGAGCTCACCTGAGCACAACGTAATTTTTTATTACTATTTCTCATTCCTTTTTTTGCTATCGTAGCTTTACCTAAAGGAACGCTTCTTTTGTGTGTATGTGCCCATCAGAACTGTGTAAATAATCAGTTATTTTATTTAAAATCATAACTATTTCATTTAATTTGTGTACTTTACAATCCTCACACATTTTTTACTTAGAGAAAACTATTGCTCTATGTGGATTTTTCGGCAATTTTCACGATATGAATACTTAGCCAACAGGTGACAGCAGTCAAAAATTTAAATTTCTCTCTTATACTTTATTTAAAAGCTGAACATATCTTTTAATAGTAAATTTTTAAAAACAGGTGTGTCCTTTTTACGACAAAAACAGTGATTTTTAGAATTAATGTCTTATTCGTCAAAGTTACGTCTGCGTATTTCAGCCAAACATAAAATTATAGAAGGTGGCTTTTTTACGAGATAAAACATAAAAAAATCATTGTGCCTTGACCCCAATATAAATATATATATATATATGCAGATTCCATTTCATGATTTTTACGAAACACACGTATTATATTATACAATACGGTTTATGGTTTTGGCTTTCTTCAAGAAACTCTTAAGATTGTTGACTATTGCAGGTCATTGTAGAATCTGGTTCCTGTGACCATTGTGGCTTACATATCTCCTACAACACAGGATGACCTGGCTTCTCGGTTGTCCGTTTCCATCCTCCGCCTCCAGGTCTGATTACATTATGTGGCAGTTATCCGCACGATGTTGACTTACCAGGGAGCATAGCGGGAGAGAGATTGCGGGGGGATCTGATCTGGGTATAGTGCAAGTGTCTTGCCCAAGTAGATCCCACCCTGTACACAGAGGATTTGGGCATGGCAGCGGAAACATCCCTTCAGGGTGACATCCTCCGTTGTCATGAGCGGGAGGGGGTAAACCACAGAGACTTCGGTCCCTGAAACCAGTCTATGCGTTTTAAAGGTTCAGACCATACTGGTAACACTGGGTTGGCAGAGGAAGCCTTCGCCAACAATCAGATAGGTCCGAAACTGGTGAGTGGTGTCCGGTTCCATTCCCAGTTGCCAGTCAAAGACGTGGTGGTCGTCGTTTCAACCCTCAGACAGAGGTGACAGAACTTATTAAAGAAGGGGCTTCTCAACCCCTTCGGTCACAGATGACCCTTACAGTACCTTTGGCGAGTACCAGAGTACTGTGGGTCTTCTGGACCTGTAGAATTTCCTTTCATCAGATTGTCCTCGGGGAACTCGTAGAAGTCGGGAGGGGTTGAGGCTTGACGGCTAGGTACCCCCTCGTTCCGTTACCGTCCTCGTCTGGCGTACACAATTTCTATTATGGAAGAAGTGATTTGTGGTAGACTCTCAGGCTCCTTCATTATTTCCATAAATCCCCGACAACTTTTATCCCAGATAATTTCCAAGTTTTTGTCCATAGGTTTAATGTTAGCCCTTCTCCTCATTCTGCCCGCGTGTTCTCCAATCCATTAATTACAAATCATCAGATACACGTCTACCTTGATAATGCAATCTACTGGATATTAGTAATTCCTGCGGGATGTCAGGAAGCCTTAGGGGTCTGTTATTTCTGAGAGGAAATACAATTTCCTTGCTCCGGTCTATAGCATGAGGCTCAGACACTCTTCAATACGCCGATTATTCAATTGTTCCATCTGAAGGGGTACCAATTGACCTCTCAATCGCGTCCGTTACAACTTTGTGTATCTTCATTCAACATTCTTTGGAGGCCAACATCAGAAACTGATTATTCGCTAGTCGAAGGACATCCCCCATCTCTTCCAAATGTTCTGGGAATCAAAACTCTTTCCTCCCAAAAAGTCCAAGTGACTGTAAGTAATTGAAATAATTGAATCAATATTTTCCGAATTTCCACCAACCACAATTTCTTCATGCCTAAGGGAATATTTAAGTCACTTATATTCAACAAGGTTCAAACATTTCTATCATATTTTTGGGACTGGTAATCAACGATTCCGGAAGATGTGAAAGAATTATTTTGCAATTTTGTCATTTGGCCATTCCGTAGCTGCTACTTTTCTCAAAGTAAAACCGCTAAAGTCATAAAAATCTGAATTCGACGAAGTATTTATATTCACAAAACCCTGAATAAAATCAAATTAAATATATGTTAAGTGTTTGCTAAAACAATATACAATAAATGAAATCTCAGGTACTATCCAGACTAGATAGCAGTTGATATTACAGATTATCCTTTACTTCTAGTTTAAGTAACGTGGACAATAATTTAAAATAATAAAAAAACAAAACAGATATAAATATTAATTTTGAAGACTAAATAATGTTATTGAATTATTTTTCATATGAGAGAAATAAATCAAATCTTAGAACCCCGGGGAATTTAGCCAACTACTACAAAATATTTGACATAAAAATTATTAATTTATATTCAGAGATTGTAAAGCATATTAATTTATTGTATATAATTATTTTAATTTATTGATTTGAAAATATGTATTCATCATTCACAAATGTATAAATGTTATTTAATAATTTGTAAGGAATGAATTGACGTAACATTAGAAAATTGTTTATAAAAAATAATCCTATTATTTTATGTAAACATTTAATGGATATAAGCAAATTTCATTTGATGTACGATGCCCATACCTTGGATATGGATAGCCAATAGTAATAAAAAACTCATCTCTGGTAGCAAAACTCAAATTATGGCGCCCAACATCGATAGCAAATATCAAGAATATGAAAGAGGCAGGGACGAATGATAAATCAACGAGTTTAGATCTTACTGCAGATGAGATAACTGGAATAAATAAAGATGTCAAAAAGAAAATAAACGTTCCATAAAGCTAACTACTTCTGGTCGTAAGTAAAGCTAATAAAAAACAAAACACATAAATGAAATGTGAAAAGACTAATATTGTGACTGACAAGGCTATATAGATTATTGAATAATTGATGGCTCTCTGATAATGGACGAATGAGTATGATAAATTCAAGTGGGCAGGGCCATTTGCCAAATGGCAAAATGAATTCTTAATTTGAGCCATACATCCATTTTGACATTAGAGTTCCAGATGAAATACAACCATATTGTAGCTCACATGGAACCTTTATATCACTTTGTTATTACTGTTGAGAAATGAAAGAAATAGCATTGACGTAAAAATTGTGACCCTTACTCTAAAAGAAACTACAGTCCTACACTACAAAGATTGCTACAAGGCACTTCAGCCCCCTCCTACTAAGTCTGCTACTAGGCGCTACAGTCCTATATTTCAAAGATTGCTACTAGGCGCTTCAGCCCCCTGGTGCTAAGACTGCTACTAGGCGGTACATTCTTCTGTTACTAAACCAGATACTAGGCGCTACAGTCCTCTACTACTTAGCATTCTACTAGGCGCTTCAGCCCCCTGGTACTAAGTTCGCTTCTATGCGCTCCAGTCCTCTGCTTCTAAGTCTGCTACTAGGCGTTACAGACCTCCGCTTCTAAGTCTGCTACTAGGTGATTCTATTCTATTCTATAGAGTCCTACTATACTACAAAGATTGCTACAAGACACTTCAGCTTCCTGCTACTAAGTCTGCTACTAGGGAATACAGTCATATACTACTAAGTCAGCTAATAGGCGTTCCGCCCTCTTGTAGCAGGTGATTCATTCCTCTGCATCTAAGTCTGCTACTAGGCAATACATTCCTATACTACTAAGTCAGCTAATAGGCGCTTCCGTCCTCTGGTAGTAGGTGATTCATTCCTCTGCATCTAAGTCTGCTACTAGGCAATACATTCCTATACTACTAAGTCAGCTAATAGGCGCTTCCGTCCTCTGGTAGTAGGCGATTCAGTCCTCTGCATCTAAGTCTGCTACTAGGCAATACATTCCTATACTACTAAGTCAGCTAATAGGCGCTTCCGTCCTCTGGTAGTAGGCGATTCAGTCCTCTGCATCTAAGTCTGCTACTAGGCAATACATTCCTATAATACTAAGTCAGCTAATAGGCGTTCCGTCCTCTGGTAGTAGGGGATTCAGTCCCACGCTACTAAGTCTGCTACCAGGCGCTTGCTACTAAGCCTGCGTCTAGGCGCTTCACCCCCCTGGTACCAAGTCAGCTATTAGGCTCTACGGACCACATTTGTGGCCCCCATTCTCCGCAAGTCTTTCTTCATTTCATCCGAACCGCCTGACTTTACCTGTCATCCACTTCCCACCATCTGCCCTAATCATTGAAGACATGGTCTTCGTGCCCTTAAGTATGGATTGGAGAACTTCAAAGTTCAAAAGCCATTAGCCTTAGGTATCTGTATTTGAGGTATGTTTGGTTTTCTGGACAAGCAGAAAGTCTTTATTCTAATCTCTGCCAGCCTGATGATTTTAATCCAGAAACACTACTTGGGTGACGTACTTGTTATTTCATGTTATGCAAGATAACCTGTATTTGTATTTCTTTATTTGGAGTTAATCCTGGAATATCGCTTAATTCATTTAGCTAAAATCATTTCTGATATGCACTTGTGTAGGTAGCCCGGTTCTGATGTGAATTGTGTGGGTCCACTTGTCAAACCAAAAATACCTCTACAAGTAGGCTTCGAGAAGAGCCCAAATCCTAGTGCACGAGGACTGAATTTGTCATGTAAAATAAATAAAACCAATTTCCACTCTCGAAAATAAAAAAGAGCTGAGTATTGGCCGATATTATTTGTCCCATGTGGAAATGAAGTTCTCCAGCACCGCCCACGTTCCATTATATCCAATGTTTAAAATTGCTTTATTGGTGCCAATAAAAGTGGCTTCTGAATCGCAGTTCTCCCTCTTGAATAATAAATGTGAATGAAATTATTAACTATCCAAACTCAGTTGCTTTTTCAGTCCTCTACATTTTTAATTATATTTATATGAGTTCCACAGTTAAGGGACTATAAATAACAAACTACGTACAGTTAACTAAACAAAATCTCAATTAAAACCAACTAGGCAATATATTATGACATAAATATCACATCACAAACGCTAACGTTTAAAATTAATGCATTGTACATTAACAAAATTTCACGAAGAAATTTCCGTGAACTGAGCAGATTTCTCTCCTATTGGTATGACACAATATTACTTTCATCTCACAGTATATTTTCTATTTTTCACTCAAAATTCGATGAGTAGTAGTGAGGTTTTATTGAAACCTGAAACAAGAAAGTACTTATAACTCCATTAATATTTGAGTTAAGGGGAAGTATATAAAAAAACAATTTTAGAGCATGAATATTATAACAAAATTGGTTCCATTTTTTGGTCCGTCTCATAATAACGGAGATATTTTGTAATTACGAAATTTCCCTCTCTAATCTCTCCCCTATTTTGGTTCCGATTGATTAATATGACCATCAGTGTTAAATGAAACAGTTAAATATCGAGTATGGTATAGAACAAATAAACACTTTTGAGCCAAGAACGTCACATTCGTCAGTAACGTATTTGCATGTATCTCCCATATTAAAAGTTCAACAAAAAATAAATTTGTATTTCAGGTTTCAATAAAATGGTTCATGGTGTTACAGAGTTTTGTTAATATGTGTGTGTGTGTGTGTGTGTGTGTGTGTGTGTGTGTGTGTGTGTGTGAGTGTGTATTTATAATTTTGAAAGTACCTCATTTTCGTGGACTCTTAAGTAGGGTCGATGGACATTTGAAGAAATTAACGAAATTCACTCCGTGAGTACATCAATGAGTGATTTACATTAAGGGAAATATGGTCATTAAATAAATATACAAACAATATCATAAACTAGGTAGAAAAAATTAAAAAAAATGATATAGCTAAAGAAAATAGTTATTTATTATACAAGTGACGAAAGTAGATCATTTTACAACTCGAGTGAAACGTTTACCCACACGAGCGTAGCGAGTGTGGTAATTTCACGAGAGTTGTAAATTCTACTTTCGTCACGAGTGTAATATTAAATTTTTTCTGTAATCGTGTAATACATGATCAGATCTAACCAGAATAAGAACAAAATTAGGATGTTGTGAAGATTATGGTATGTTGTTGGTAGGTTATAAGCATAGTTATAAAACAACTAGTGATGATTGTGAAGTAGTGCAGTTATAAACAAGTGCAGGTTATAAACAAGGAAGGTAATTAATATTATATTTAAATTTTAAAATATATTGATTATTTCCACCAATAATTCATTCACATTTCAATTTATTTTGTTAAAATAAATTCTTACAATGTTAAGAAACATTTAAATGCACTTAATTTCCAACTTCAAATTATTTTTTAATTTATACTTATTACTAATTAAGAAGGCTTGTGAAGAAAGTGATTACTTTCTTCACTCTATTGCAAAATGTTTCACTTTCTTCACTCATTTCAGATTAGTAATGTTACCATTATTCAACGATTACAGAAAAATATAATTTATTGCATTTCTGAAGTAAATAAACGGGGTTACAATAACTTCAGCAACTATTCCTTGCATCTTCGATCAAGATGTGCTTACAGTGGTTATTATGTTCTTGAGGACCTCTTAAAATAAATCTGATCTCTGACGACTTGAGCGTTGGTTCATGAATGCTCCCCTTGCCGATTCATACAGTATTATATCGATCCTGACTTAAGAAAGTCCTTCAGAAAGGAGAACAAATGGCCTTTCCTTTGTAGTGGGTAATTATCCTTAATTCCAATCTTCCTTTGATTCTTTCTATCAACTTCCTAATTCTCTCCCATCCCCCTCCCCCTTTCATTTACTTTTCTCATTATTGCCCAAGAACCCCCACAGTGATCTTTCAGATTTCCTGTCTTTCTGCTCAGATAATTTTCTTTCTTTCAGGAATCTTCTATTGGAAAATCCCTTTTTGTGTATTTCTTCCGGCCGAGTACTTCAAAGCTCATAAAACGAACATTTAACTCAATGATAGGGTCTCTTTCAATTTATCAAACAAGTTGAATTTTTTTTACATCTAATAATTCGGGCAGGTACTATTTAATTTACTTTAAAGAAATATATATATATATATATATATATATATATATATATATATACACATGTTGTAGATCACAGGTTTCGTGCATTATTGTGAGGTTAAGGAATGTCTAAAAAAAACGAGGCTAATAAAAGTGTTGTGAATAAAAAATAAATTTTCAGGCTTAAGGTGTTATTCTACAGGGAAGCGAAGGCGTTCTGGAAACCCGGGGTGGTCCAGAAGATACTCGGACATAACACTTGAGAGGTTGAAACAGAAGGAAGGCTGATGAAGAAACACGCGGATCAGCTGAGGAGAAGGAAGGTACTGGCAGAAGAAGGTACTGGTAGAAGAAGGTACTGGTAGAAGAAGGGGATCGTCGAAGGGAGGAGATGTTATAGATCTGATGTTTTTTAGAATATGCATAATTACAAAATAGGGTTAATAAAAGTGTTTATGGTTGAAAAGTAGAATGTGTCTATGCCAATAAATAAAAATAAGTTATTTGTAGTCATAACAATGTATATATTTGTCTATTACAGCTCTAGAATTCGGAATTTTTGTTTGATCGTTATCAAACTCGATATATATGCGTTCCATGTAAAACTTCTTTTTATTTATTAACGGCCACTTTATCCTAATATGGCTAATTGGAACGGGTTGTCTACAGGTTGCCACCCTTTTCCTGCCAGGGTGAAACTAAAGATTTTATTTAATGAGTTCGTCACCCATTAAATTCCTGTTTGCCCAGGAGAGAATCGAACTCGCCACTCAAAGTTTACCATGCGAAATTAAGGCCAACCCTTTAACTCACATGGCTACCTGAGCCCCCATAGTTGGGAAGGTCCGGAGTGCCCCAGTGTCATGAAATCACAATTAGCCCATGTAAAACTAAAGATCAAGTTTGTTAACGTCGGAAATCTGGTAGGTTTAGAGGGGGAGATTTCGCAGATTCAAAATATCTCCCTTGTTATACGTCAGATCGAAAAGTGGTAAAGAATCAATCATTTTATACTATTGATAATCAGTAATTATATTTATTTACATTTTTTTTATAACTCAAAAATTACTCGTATAAAAGTAACTTCGTAAAGTTATTCGGTCTTTCTAATTTTCACCCTTCAGTAAGCCTCCATTTCTATTCATCGGCTTTCTATTTAGGAATAGACAATACGTGATGAAAAGAGATCAGCAGTGTGTCGTACCAGAAAGTGAGAAAACCTCTTAGTTTACGCAGCGCATGCTTGAAGAATTATATATTTATTTATTTTTAAATCTTTATACCCACGGTATAACCATCTAATGCCAAAAGTTAATATAATACTAGGCGAAAATCCTCTTAAATAAATATTCTTGAAAAAGACATTAGTATCAATTCTATCATAAATACCAGATCTGTAAAACTTTAAACATAATATAACTAAATTCATTAATTGTAATTCTGGCTAATTATAATGCCAGTTGAAAATAGTACCCTTGTAAGGGAAAAAATATATGTTTATGTAATATAATATATAATGAAAAAAATATGTATACCATTATTATATAGGATAAGTAAGTATATTGGCAGTATTAAAAAATGCATAATACCCGTAATTGTTAATTATTGGCCAAATATAAAGGCAGTTGCAAATTTTAAGCCAGTAGCAAGAAGTGTAAATAGGTACAACGTAATTCTTGTTACTAGCACACATGTTTAAGTAAATATAAATAAATAAAAATGTATTTATACATTTAGTTAAGAAATAATTGTATAGAAAATTAGTAAATTTAATATCCTTAGGATATGACGAGAGCGGTATTTACAATATATTAGTTGATATTAAGTCATTCAGATTATTAAGATACTGTAGTATTAAATTATTTAGCATAGTGCACTGACAGTAACATGTTCTATTTAATGTTTAAGATCAAGGATAAAGAAAGTGCAACATTAGGTGGTAGTTGTATCAAAGTGCAAGAGTGAGGGATCATCGGGTGCTTTATCACCAAGAACTCCATTCGTGCGGCAAGTTGCTCCAATAATTCTCTCTGAACCAATTTCCAGACCTTCCTATTTCCAATCTAATTCCATACTGAGCTTATTTTCTCCCAATGAATCCCATGGAATTGTAAAAGAATGAGAGTCCGATAGTAGACTCCAAACTTTTCTTATAGCAGATTCCCCTTTAAGCGAAATCAGCTGATGAGGTTGAACTCATAAAGCATTTTCTTCAAATGTCCATCAATGACATAAATGAGGTCCGTTAGTATAATATATATATTAACTGCGCATTGTGCGGTACAATGACGCTGTTGTCTGCTTATGTGTTTGTAGGCTACTGGAGGAATAGCTCTCAACATCGGCCTCGAATGGAGTTTTCTACGGTATACCCATGCCTTTATTGGTATGGATTCAATGCCTACATTATTAGGTGCAGAAGGCAACGGGAAAGTACGGAACGTCCTTCTATCTTTTTGGCATTTTTGAGTTACTCTTTGCTCATAAATACCATCATTTGGCTCACAGTTTTATATATAACTTATTCGAGCGATAATTACATTTCGATGCGGACTATTCAATTACCATTAAGAAATTATTATTTATTCCTGAAAATATTTGTTGTATTTGTTCTGGTAGTATTCACACTACCAAATTGTAACAAGATACGCTTTTCCATAGATTACATATTATATTACATATTTACGGAAAGCTGTATTATTAACTGTACATCAAAACTGAAGGATTACATCAATATTTTAATTTTACAGTATTGTAATGGCCAGTCTAAGACATCTTGTTAATACATAGGTGCGGATAATGAATACACTAATTTCATAACATGAGCTTTTTGTCTTATTCTTGAAATCCAAGAATAGGGGGAGTCAGGTTATTCTTGTGAGTTAAAGCGTTGGCCTTTATTTGGCATGGTAAACCTAGAGTAGCGAGTTCGATTCCCGCCTGGGCAAAGGAATTTATTTAGGGACAAACTCATTAAACAAAATTAAAAAAAAAAAAAACCCTGACTAGAAAAGGATAGTAGTAGATTACCTGTCCCAATTAGTCATTAGACGTTAACAATAATTACTAATAATAATTTATTTGCCTTAAACAGATCTATAAATTTTGTTCTAACACATTCTTCGATTCAATCCATTGTAGTCATTGGAATATTGTATAACGCATTCAAATGAAATATTTTTTATTGAAGTGTAGACAAATATGTTGTTTATTTAATTTAAAAAGAGAAAAAGTGATTCGAGTTGCCTCTAAATGAGATTATTTTGAGAGCTACCGAGTTTTTTTTGTCGACTATCAATTCTATCCATTTGACCGATGTTTCTTATACAAAATATAAACACAAACAAGTGTTATACAGAACTACAAAATATTTTTCATCAAGAAAACTTTCAACAAATAATTTATGATCTGGTATATTGTCTCTTCAAAGTGAAGTATCTAATCACCTATAAAGCACGAGATCCCTTAAAAAATCTATGATAGTAAGTAATAAGAGCAATAATAAAATCCAATGGAAATTCTTCAAAACTATTCCTTTCTTGAAACCTACTTTTCTTATTTCGATCTCATCGTGTCTCCAATAGCTTTTGTACCAATATCTATAAACATGAATATTTGAAACATAGAACGTCTGAGATATATTCCTCTCAGAGGAAATCTCTTTCTTATACTTCTACATAAAAATTTGATGTTTCTCCTCTATAAAAAGGGAATATCTCTTTTCTTTTTGCCCATGTTTACGTGAATAAGAATATGCTTAGGAGTATCCCTTGTAAGACACTCCTATCTTGAGTTCCTATGGGCTCGCTTTCTCCTGTATAATGCAAATGCTGTATACATCCACTCGTCCTTTGGCATACAACAGAAGGGACATCTCTTCGAGTTAACCAACTAGTTGGATTCTTTTAGAGTTATCTTTATTCGTTATCATCTCGTATTTGGGAATAAATATTGATATATTGGCCAACAATTTGTGTGTGGGTGAGATAAAAAATGTTTCAAAAATGATTACCTCCTAACTTTTTTTATTATGGGAGATACTTAGAAATATTTGTAATTTTAAAATATTTCTCAATATATCTGAAATGTCCACCGATCTTACCTAGGAACGACCTTCGCCCGGGAATTCATTTGAGGCTGAATGGTGATGGTATTTTTTAGCAGGCTTTACCTTGCACAATATTTTGACATTTACCCGTAAATGGAGTGTTTAGGATTGATACCCGTCGTTGCCGGTTATTTGCTACTAATAGAATTATTTGTTCGATAATTCTTCGGTTAGTGTCCGCTAAAGTTTTAACGTATAACTCATTTATACTTAGGCATACGACAAAAATGTATATAACAAAAGTTACTCCAAAAAACAATATTGTTGACTCCCGCTATAATTTTTAGCGTATAACGCTTTTAAACTTCGGTATACGACAAAAGTGTATATAACAAATGTTACTCTAAATAACAAAATAAACAACTTTTGTTATGTGCATATTTATAACCCCCACTCCTGTTCGTCTCAGAGAAAATTAATATAGCCTAAAGTCTAAGTTGGGTTAGTAGTAATATACATACTAAGTTTCATAAAATTTATCGTGAAATTTCGCGAAAAAAAATCAATGTACAGACAGAGGTTACAATTTTATATATATATATATAGATAAGCTGTTATATCATGAACTACTTTATTCTAAGCTTAAATATTGTTTTCAAGAAACCTTTATTATGAGAGATATTAGTTCTAATTTATGTAAAGTGTACTTTCAGAGTCAGCGCTCCATCGTCAGTGCAGCCAGGAAAAAACCGACTGGCGGCATTCGGGGGCGGGTTGTTTAGTCGAAGGTAGTTTTTTATTTTGGATGAAGAGCATAGTATAATTTGTTCTTGTATTATAAAGTTAACTTGTTTATCCATTGTCAATATCATATCTGGAATATAAACTATTACCAAATAGATATTAGGCATTCTAGTTGTGGTAACTGCAAGTGTGGGTAGATCTCATAAGAAATGAAGTTCTTCGTAGAGCACAATTAGAAGATCGCGAACTTTAGGAAGTAGTAAAAGGAAAATATCCTACTTGGGACATATTATGATAAGGAGAACATTATGAATTCCAGAGCCTTGTTCTGCCAGATAGGAGGAGAATATGAAGAAAGGAACTGCCGTGGGTGAGAATAAAAATGGCCAGGGATACAAATTTTTCAAAATCTAGTGCTGCAATTGACAGAAGAATTTGACAGACGCGTATGGAAGAATTTGCACGGAAGAAAGAGTGAGTTTAGGATAAGCAGTATATCAATCACTGGCCAACTAAGTTCTTAGTGAAAATAAGTGCAGGTTCGAACTCCACCGAGGGATGTTATCAGTTCAGCAATTCACAACTTGAGTCCGCTGTTGTTCAACTCTAGTGTAGTGTGTGTGTAGCCCCGGCGTTTGGTGATTAAACCGTTCCGATAGGCCCTTTGGTATGATTAATGACTTAGATTCGGCTAGACTCCGTCAAGAGATAAGCGGTATACTGGCTACTTTCTGCTCGTGGGAGGATGCTCTGGGAGCTTGTTCCCGGTTCTAATGAGGCCCGTCAGAGAGTTCTGACAGGTCATTAGAGGACCTCATTGGTAGACGGAAGTGGTTATGACGGAGTTGATTGCTGGCTCGGTAAAACTCTTTTGGCAAATCTTTGGCTTCTATAGATCAATATCTAAGGTGACAATTGTGAAGTATAAAAGTCCACCACTTAGGAGCTGAGTCAACTAAGCTAAGTGCTCGTATGACATACTGGTCTTCTCATCTTTATCAGTTAACAGCCTTCAACAGATTTTGAAAAGTACTCTTACATAGTAGTACAAATCAGTAATAAGTATAGGTCTACTAAGGCTGAAAATATAAAAAGTCCGCCACACACATTTCCCAGTATTTGCATTTACCTTAAAGCGTAAAAATTCAATGAGCACAATATTTGGTATTTAGGCTTCAAATAATGTAATTCGTGACATATCAGCTTATTGTTAATATGACTTGGGTAGGAGTGGAGGTTTAGTGAAAGCCGAAAACTTCAAAATGCAAATATATTGGTTAATAATCAAGACAATAAAAAAAACGTGCATAACAACATTTGCAATAAGATTGGTAATATAGATTTTTTCGATCCGACGCATAATAACGGAAATACACAGAATTTTCATAATTCTCCTCCCTCCAACTCCCACCCTCCCCTAGGTCCGATTTTAGACGTTAACAAACTCGATCTTCATTCTTACATAAAACGTTTAAATATCAAGTTTAGTAACGATCAAACAAACATTACGACCACCAGATCGTTAAATGACACACACACACACACACACACACACATATATATATATACGGTTTTTGACGGATCTCATTTTCGTCATCCCCTAGGACCGATGGACATTTTAGGAAATCTTTCGATAATCGCATCATGAGTAATCGCGTGACCTCAAGAGCTGATTTCTTTTATAGGAAAATTACTAAAATGCAAACATCTCTGTTCATATTGAAGTTAGGGGAAATGCGTATATAACTACATTTATAGGCAAATGAATTTCAAATTAGATATGTTTTGTACAATTTTTTCTATCAGACTTATAATAACGGTGATATCCCCCATATAAACCCCCTCCCACTTGTCCGAATTCAGGCAATAGCGAGCTTGACCTTTAGTTTTGTATGAAACACTGCTATATAGAGTCTGGTAACATTCGAATTAAAATTGCGATCACTAGAGTGGTGTCAGACAACTGTGTGTGTATATGTGTGGATTGATCGGTGGGCATATGAGGAAATGGTTCGAAAACCTCGATAACATAAAATTATAACTTTAGTTATTTCTTATTTACTCTATGATTATTCTGGTATGCAAATAAATACATAGAGGCGTCCGTTGCGATGCGGGGTAAGTCATGTTACATCTATTCGTACCACTGCCCTCAAGCTGGCGTTAGAAGTAGGTGGAGGTTCAATCTCCTCGAAGGGCGAAAGTTCGTTGCCAGAGCGTGCTAGTGTCGTGGCGCTCGAGTAGTAGTCTATGGGGTAAGTACATCTGACTGTCAGAGAACGTTCTTCATGGTTAACGGAGACAGTACGTCGAGTGGTTATTTTATCAAAAATTCAAATTTTGCTTCAAAACATGGCTTTCACGACATCTGTAGACTGAAGGTCCACATTGATTTTTCGAATTCTTGCCCCTGTTCTTAATGTATATATGTAGCCAAATTTGTACAGACTTCATTTCCGGCTTATCGATGGATATTTGAACATTTTCTTCGATAACAGCGTCATGACTACAATAGCTGATTTACTTTAAGTGAAATCTGCTAAGAACCATGGCATTTACGTTGAATAGATTGGGTATAAGGCTGAGACATGCCTAAAGAACAAGAAAGAGCCTTCAGAAGAATTTCGCCATTTCTTTTGGGCTTAAAAAGCTCTCTTGTAGACAAAAAAACACACGGTTCCTTTGATCCAGATTAAAGCCCGGACTTTAAAGGCCATCTCTTCTAATTAGTCAGTCCAAACAGAACGACTTGAGCGAGCTATGGGTTTTACTAAAGGCTGGGCTAAGAATCTTAGGTCACAGTCTGGGAGAAAGATTTCTCAGTCTTTCTTCTCAGGGGGGAGACAGAGAGGAATCATTGAATTCTTCTAAATGCTTTTCAGGCCTCTGATATCCGATTTATGCCGACGGTCACTAAGTAACGCCTTTCAGCTGATTCCCCTTTTAAGGAGTACAGCTATTGAGGTTGTGCTTTTGCGATTTTCGTAAAATTTCTTCGAATGTCCTTCGATTCAGATATGGTGAAAATGAGTTCCGTGAAAAACAATATACACACACACACACACACACACACACACACACACATATATATATATATATATATATATATATATATATATATATATATAATAGGTAAGGTGCCCGATGTTTTTCGAGAAATCATTAGCGACTGGATAAGAAGGAAATTATATGGCAATACTTCAATATGTACAATTACACTTCCCGTCTCAGAGTATTATGCTTTGCTCATAAGGGTCAGGTAATCTATAGGGAAGCTGTTTGCTTTTTTTAGTCGTGAAGAAAAAAATGAAAATGATTTCTCTTTACTGTTCCTAACATCGTGAATAATGTTAATATTAATCATGAATACCATTTATCATAATTATGTATCAATTTTATATATTATATACACAGCTTCTCAACGAAGACTTTACTGCTCCAAAAACAAAAACAAAAAGTTGTAAACATAAAATAAAAATCGATAACAACAAATAGCGTAGAAAAAAATGAACAACAAAATAAAAACAAATATGTAACAATAAAGTATTACATAACACAGAAATAGAATCAAAAATATAATAACAAAATGCCAAAATAGAAAAACATCAAAATACGAAGCAATCTAAAAAAATATTTCCAGATAAATAATATAAAAGTTTAAAATAGATTTTAAATATTTCCTATTAAATGCATTTGGGAACTGATTAAAAATATTAAAAATAAATAAATAAGCAGGTCTACTAAAATATGATAAAAAATATCGAATACTAGTTTCCAAAATTTTCTAAAAAGTCTAAACTAAACAGAATAGTTACTTCCAAATAATTAAAAAAAAAAATAAAATGGCAATTAAAGTTATATTAAAAATATGGCCTCACTTGTTTAGATTTTTTTATAAAAGTCTTTAAATGCTGGAGAATAGTTTCTATGTATGGGCTTATCTTAATTATCTTCAAATATATAATCTTAATTAAATATCATCTATAATCTATATAGATGGATCTCTCGTTTTCTCTGTCTCGGTTAATATTCAAGATAGAGAAAACTTGTACAACTTGTACTGTGCAATAATTATAAGACATTGAATTTTAAATAAGGTTGGGTCTATCTTTACTAGTCATAATAATGGAGATATTTTGAATTTCCAATTCCTTCCTTTCGTAAACCAAGAAATTCCTATCCGCGGCAAGTAAAAATCGCCTGAGTAAAAATGGGTGTAAATTAAATAGTAAAAACTTTAAATAACTTGATTAACATTATGGAGTTATTTGTATAGAATCGGTTAATAATTATTTTTAATATCTAGTCAATAAATGTACATAGAAGGACTGTTGTATAAAATTTTAATTTACTACAAGATTAGTTATACAACCTTAATTAATTCTATTCAACTCATGATTACTGCAGACATTTCGCTTTTTTATTTCACCCGTCTAAATTACCGCCTTCCGACTGGTTATATTTCATCCCTTAATGACTCTGATTTCTAATTTTACATGAAACTCTATTGAGGCCAGTTAACATTGCGGGACATCTCAGAATCGGTCAATTATCTTATGTGTTCTTCCTATGCTATGTATATGTTTTATTCTGAATGATGTGTAAAATGTAAAAACAATATTAGTCATGATTATCTCGATGATTTGCTGCTTCCTAAAGAACTGGCGGTACATATCAGGGATGGAATTTGATTAAATTTGAAGTGAACTACTTGGCACTACTTCAGACTTTGGTGAAGATTGAAGTTTCCTGAGGCTGGAAGTCTAGGAAGGTAAGTGGTATAATCCTATCTTCTATCTTCAGCTGGTTCGTGGCGTTTCCTAATCCTTCCTGGCTTAAGATAATTCTTGTTCTCTAATCCCTAGGGTCTGCTGCAGGGTCTTGTATTCGCTCATATAGTTACAGCCATAATGTATTTATTCTTTGTCTTTTGTATGTGCAAGTGTGTATAGTTTATTTTCGTTAGTAAAAATATTCGTTTAGTTACTTTCTTTATACAACTTTTTCTCTTTTCCTATTGTGATTCCCTATTATTTTTTATATTCATTTGCTCTTTTCCTGAACACTGTTGTAATATTTTTAATGATTCATGAGTCTATAACACCTTTTAAAAACGATTTAATAAATCCACTGAGGCTTCAAAGCTGGACGTTTTGACGATACTCGGGAGCGACGCGTTTTAATATTTAATTTTAGCAGATTTCCCTTAAGGAAGATCAGCTATATTTCGAAATTTTTCTTTAAATATCCATAAATCCTACCTAGATGTAATAAATAAGGTCCGTTCAAAATTATATATATATATATATATATATATATATATATATATATATATATATATATATATATATATATATATATATATATATACTTGCCTGTACGTTATGTCTTATCTTTACCAAACTCGATATATAAGCGTTTTATGTAAAACTAAAGATCAAGTTCTTTAACGGTTAAAATCGGACTTGGGAAGGGGAGATTTATAGGGGGAAGATGATATTAAAAGTTTTATGAAATTATTAGTGGTTGTTCTTCGTTAGTAGGAAATCCGCTTGAATTTCGAAGCTCATGCGTGATGGACTTCTATTTGTTTATCAATACAGGGAACAGGAGAAAGGAACCGCTCCTAATGAGTCATTATTAAGATAATAATTAAAGTTAAAGCTGGCTAATTGCTTGGCCTAACGACAGAGGGAGCCTTCGAGACAGCGGCAACAACTGCCTTTGAAATATCTCAAGGAGACGACAGTCAGTTTTCCGATACGCCCTCTAACAGTTTGCTTTTATAAATAAATGTTTATTTATAATTGGATATCACCTGTCTTTTTAGCAGATCTTCCATAAGAAAAATAATTTATTGAGATTAGCATGATTTTTCAAATTTCCACCAATCTTATCTCATTGTTTTAATGAGACTAATGTTAATGTTAAATGAGGTACGTTGAAAATTCATCATTTTTACACCCCCTCTACAGGGTCGGAAATTAGTATGGTTTTTTATATATATATTTATACAGGAGCACCCGCAACCAGGCGATTTGTCTCAAAATTTAACAATGTAATAAAATCAATTTATTAGAAAAATTACAAAAATTGAATAAAAAAAATAAACAATACATTTTAAATTAAACATTTAATTTAAAACGGACGGAGATTAAACCTGTGAAATATATATATTTTATTTATTATAAAATCTGATGTAATGTTTGTTAAATTATAATGTTATCCTTTAGTATTTAGTCTAAACTTCATTAGGAATAATTGATATTTTATTTTCGTGGCTTATCGATCTAAATCAGCTGACATTCAGCCACACTTTGGAAGCCATTCTCCGATTGGAACAGCTGGATTAAGTTTCTATGTAGCAATTAGTTATCTCTTAGCGTTCTATAAGCAGGTTTCCCTTAAGGGAAGCAAATCAACTATGTAGGACCTACTCATGACGCGATTCTCGAAATTTTTCTTCAAATGTCCATCGATCCACGATAGTAAATAGTTTTCAATAAATTTAATATGGTATATTCAGATATATTTCTTTAATTATTTGTTTTTCCGGCATATCTATTTGTCTAGCGATACGAGGTTGGCTGGCCTATTTGTTTACAATTCAGCCGCTTTCCATTGTAGAGATTATTAACTTTTATTGTAAATTGACTGAAAGATTTCTCGTTACCGTTTGTATTTATTCACTTAACATTGACGGTAGTGTTGCCCGTATGTATACTTATCTATTGTAAGCCTTCGCGTGGGAAATCTGCTTAGTTTAAGGAGCCTCTGCGTGGCGGACTTTTTTACCCTGATGGGGCATACTTGCAGAGAAATAAAAACGGTTTTAATAATCATTTGATATTTTCCTTTTTCTGTTGATTTTCCACCATAGGCTGGATACGAAAAATTTTATGTTACAGTTTTGTCCGTAACTCATACACTACGAAATATAGTCTGAGAGCCATTAAATAAAAACCTTTCTTCACCTTTTTCATTGCAGTTTATGACGTGGCTCTGTTGACAGCTTTTGTTCGGCGTTATTTAAGATTCAAGAGCACTTACTCCTGAAGAAGCTGTTAAAAGAAATCGAAGCATTTTGACTTTTACAGCAAAGTCGAGTCAAAAGAGAAATCTGGTTTTATTTTTTATGATTTTATCATAGCATCTATTCCATAAAAATAGTTATATACAAACTAATAAAACTTATATAATGGTAGTTCGTAGATTTCTACGATATTTTATATTTATAAGAAACAGAGATCATCATAACTGCCATTTGAAGGTTGCATTGTTAAAAGTAACACTTTCGTAACGTTAATCAATGCAGATATAGTTGAGTGTTGTGTAAAACTAGACTCCTATTTATTAGAAACTAGCCGTACCCTGCGCGCGTTGCTATGGCACCAACTAAAATACTAAATTACGATAAAGATGTGTTTAATAAAAGTTACTCTAAATGTCAAATCAAACATCTTTTGTCATGTGCACGTTCGCCAAAAATACAATAGGAGAATGTTTCATTTCATGCCTCCCTAACAATCCCCATTTCTGGTGTGTCCTAAAAACGGTAATATAGCTTATAGTCAAAAATACGGAGTTTCGTTGATTTAGATTTAGACTTACGTATCCTATAACATTGTTGACATCTTCTATAATTATTCGTTTATACCTCATTTATACTTCATTATACGGAAAAAGTGTTTATAGCAAAAGCTACTTTAAAAAAAAAAACAAAAAAAAAACAGCTTTTGAAATATGCACGTTTGCTGAAAAATGAATAGGTTACGAAATATCGAGATTTTATATTTCTGACCTCCCTTATACCCCCACTCCTGTTCGTACCTCGAAATTTTAATTTAGCTTATTATCAAGAAGGTGTTAATATCAACTCTCACACGGAGTTATGTTTAGTTCGGTTGAATCTTTTGTGCCATATAAAATCGTTGACTGCCAGTATTGTTTTTAGCGTATAACTTATTTTTACTTCGGTATACAACAAAACATACTCTAAATAACGATATAAACAGCTTGTCTTATGTGCATATTTGCCGAAAACCCCATTAGAAATGAAATATTGATATTTTTAATTTCAGGCCTCTCTTATAACCCACACTTCTGCTCGTCTCAGAGAATATTAATATAGCCAAATACCTAAGCTAGGTTAGTAGTAATATACATACCAAGTTTCATAAAATTCGGTTCAGCCGTTTACGATTCTAAAATGGACATACAGACAAACATTCATTTTTGTATATATATAGATTTCGTGTGTAATTACGCTTATATTACGAACATCGTATAAATCGGGTTTCCTTATTGCATTTGTTACAATTCAATCATCTGATTAATTGTTGTGCATTTGTGGCTATGTGTGTCCTTTACAGTGCCCTTTGACATGTTGAACCAGTCCTCATGGACTGTTTTTTCTATTAGCATATTTGCTTTATGGTAATCGCCTTTTGAGGTTGCTCTCCCAAATTTCCTAAAATATCCATCGGTCCTACTTACGAGATGAATAAAATGAGGTCACAGTTTGCTATCGGCTGAAATCTTACCAGTGGATGGGGAGTTTGGGCAGAGGAATTTCGAAAATTCAAAGTATGCCCGTTATTATACGTCGTACTGAAAAAATGATATAGAACTAATATTATTGTAAATTTAATGTTCTGTAATTGATGTTTATTTATTCTTTATTTTCAATATTAAGTCATCAGTCTTCAGTAAACACACACTTTTTGTCATCGCACTTTAAAAATAAGCTAATATGTCATGGAACGCCTTACTCCAAATATTGTTTTCAACAAACCGTTATAATTCGGAGGGAAGAAATCGTCTAATTCTTCACAAGGTTTTTATTTGAGTGCTAAACCCTTTCAAGGACTATTATCTCCATCTTCAGAGCTACTTGCATGTGCCCATTGGGTAAGACAGCGGTTTTAGGGTGATATCACAAAGCAATTTTTTGTCAAGACTCCTAAATTTATTTATTTAATTTCAGTCTTCTATTTTACCAATGCATGTCAGATCTATCAACAATTACATGCTAGACTTTTAACTATAAAGCTGGTAATGGCTGGTTTACATCTAGGATACAATTTTAATCTTTAATTTTATTGGTGTGTAACTTTTATAAATCAGTTAACAGTAGTCCTATAAAAACAGAATACATTTATGTAAATGTTGGAAAAGCTGGCGTATTAATTTTATTTTCAATCATGTGACCGAGGTAAATAAATACTCCAACTGTAATAAATCTTTCAGAATTCACGAGTAAGCTATCATTCCAATTCAATTTCACTCATAAATAATGGCTCATATTCCTGAGAAAAAGGTTAGTAAAAGAATAGTTAACAATTGTTATGATTAATTTCTTTCAATATATACACAAAGTTCTTGTTTTACATCGAATACTTCTGAGGGAATTGACTCGTTAATCATATTTTACAGAATTTTCCCTTAAGTGAATAGATTATTTCTGTAAATTGCATGGGATGAGAAAAAATTCTCATTATGATTAAAAAAAAAATTACCATTTACCTTACAATTAACAACAGAACGGCTATATTCTAAGAACAACCTTTTATGTTTAAATGCTAAATTTAATTTAAGGATTATAAGTGTTACATTGCTATAACCAAATTTCCTTATAGATATGAGGCTTAAACGGATTAATACATTAAAACCCCCGAGCTAGCAAAGTTTTCTGGGAGGTGAGTGTTAATGCATAGCTACGGCAATATTTCGAAAAAGGAAATATATTATTCTACTACAAATTCTGGACTTATACAACGTGTAAACGCACACAAGTGATATGATAACAGATTAGCTAAGGCGACCTTAATAGACAGCTCATTAACTATTTCTTGTGGAAAAACAACAACACGAATGAAAAAATTAATCTAAAATTAAAAGTGCATTAAGACTAGAGACATTTTAATGCTGGAATGACAGTTGGACTAATACAAATAAAGGTAGAAATTTAAACACATTTTTAAATAATATAGAAGAAAGAAAAATGTTAAAAGTGATTAATAATAGAATAATTCAGCTACTGACAGGACATGGACCAACTAGAAGCTATTTAAATAGGTTTAAAATTATTGTAAATGGCTTTTACAAAAGTCACATATTATTTGACTGCAAATTTATTGGAAAGAACAAGACGAAATCTTATGAAAAGAGTAATGCTTAGTGGAAATAATTGGCAATTTGCCAATTACGGTCTGTCTTTCGTTTTTATTAATGATTTTAAGCCATTTATTGGTGATATAAATTTTGAACATTATTTTGTAAAGAAATAAAAAAAAAAATAAATATAGAACAAGCAACTTGTACTCCATAAAAACATCATGTATTTACTTTATATTATCTCTTTTTATGATTCATTTTATTTCTTTTTTTATTCATTCTTGTTATTGATTATTTTCCCTATTATAGCAAATGTTTTATATCGTATATTTCATTCTTATATTAATTTAATTATATTTCCTTACTTGATAAATTAATTGTATATTTATATGGCTTTTGCATATCAAACAACTAACTTGTATTTTATGAGAAATAATTATTATAAATTACCTACTTCACTGAAGATTGTATCCAAAGATGGAGCTACACGTGGAGAGAGTTATATAAATAGACTTCCCCATTTCAGGAGGTCTGAACTGAGGTAAAAAAGAAAAGAAAAAAAAATTCTGGAAGTGCTAATTCAAAATTATTCATTCACGGTCCGAAAGAGTCACAACCTCCTGATCAGTAGTTTCATTCCGATGAGGATTTCTGTTCATTCCAATTTTACGGACGTAGTTCTCATTCAGGATTATAGGGGATGAGCTTCGGGGTCTGCCTATTGAACCTTGCTTTATTTTTGTAATTATACTATCCAATTTCCAAGGGCGGTTTCCGTTTTTGTTATTATCCTCTAATTCCAGGCTAATACCTAGATATTTTCTTATGAGCAGATTTCCTCTAAGGGAAAACAGCAATTGAGGTGTTACCCATCACGCGATATTTGGAAAAAACGTCTTCACACGTCAATTGATCCGACCCAGGAGATAACTATATATATATTGGTATCGTACTTGTTTGTCCGCTAGCACGTTCACAGAGTTAACCATCTTGTAGAGCCACCGCTCCATCAATCAAGAGGAGCTGTCTCCAGTAGTCTGTTGACGCTGCAATTTGTTAGAAAGGCCAATGGCCCTTTCGAGCAGGAGTGAGTGGAGCCTGCTTGCAGACCTATTATTGGAGAGTCCTATAGGCCGGGTTCTAGGATCGATTTACAAGGCTGCATACTACACTAGCGCCTACACTAGCGCACCCTAGTAGTACACTAGGATTATCATACGCAAGGAGAGAACTTACTACTATTTTTATTGCACCGGACTCGGAATAGTGGATTGTGTGTCCACGCCGTAACCAGGAATGCTACAGATGACTATCTCATACATTAAACCCCCGTTGCGCAGGGGTTTGGGCAAACTAAGAAGGTTATCCACGTGAAAGTATAACACTTATATCAACTCATCTCACAGCATATTGTCTATTTCTATGTAAATAAAAAACCTATGAGTAGAACAAAGGCCCAAAAGAAGAAAGTATGAATGACTATCTTGCTTAATGACGCTCAAGTTACGAAAAATGCATAAAATAAAACAATTCTAGAGTAACAATTATATAACAAGATTGGTTCTATAACATTTTACAATCTGGCTCATTATAACGGATATATTTTGAATGTTTGAATCCACCCCCCCCCTCTAAACTCCAAGTATTCAAGGTCCGATTTCAGACAATGACTATATACAACACAGCAGGACTGCCAGGATTCCGTGGTTTTTGCAGAGGGCAACAAGGACTTTTGTCCGAATAGTCAACCGATGAAGAGGCGGAAGACCTCGCTATTCTTCGAGCGATTTCTCCAAGAAGGTATGTATATATCTTTTATAATATAACAATTATTGTAAATGTTTTTATAAATGTATTACAGGTTTTATGTACATTACAGGTGGATACACCACTTCAACTTCTTTTCGGGGTGATAAAGCTAATTGTCTGGATGGCGGTGGACCCCATTAAAGCGGGGCTACAATTTTTGGCGATGGTCCTGCAGAAACTCGAAGATGTGGAGAACCAGAATTTGGTCATGGAACTCTGGCAGTGTACCCAGTCAACGGACGAGACGGATGGTGACCCGGTCTCTTCAGACATGCAGAGCTGGACTTCTTCTCTATATCAACAGTTAGACAAATCGTCCATAAAACCGTGCCCATTACCACAGTTACATACAATAGACAAATACGTAAAATCGTTTCGATTTGATAAAAACGAGTTGGCGTTGCCTCTAACAATAAAAGTCTCTTGAAAACAATATTTGGTATTTAAGCTAAGAATAAAGTGGCTCATGATATAACACCATATTGTTAACATGGTATGTGTAAAAGCGGGGGTTTAGTGGATGCTGAAAACTAAAATATCCAAATTCCTCGGTTAATATTTATGATAGAGAAAATATGTATATAACATTTATAGGTAATTAAATTTGAACTAGATTGGGACAATGCAATATTTTGATCCGAAGTATCATAGTGGAGAAATTCCAAAATTTTGTAAATACCCCCCCCCCTTTCTCCCCTATGATTTAGCTTAGTAACGATCAAACATTAATTGCAACTGCTAGAGCGTCAACAGCCAAATATATGTATGTATATACTCGTATTTATATACAAGCATGTATGCATATACAATAAAATCTTTGTGAACCAATAAGACATTACGTAATACTAGAGAATTCAAAATTTATAGTAAGGCTGGAAGTATTTAGAATATTTGGCTCATTATTACTAAGAGCAATCACTTCCTGAATTAAACTAATCAAATTGCAATTACTATTTACCCTTTATGCTATTTTTTTTAGTATAAGCTCTTGTATCAAAAGATTAAAATTTTCGAAGATTTTATCTGCCTATTAAGAAGTTAGAATATATAATAGCATACCGGAAGCGGGATAGGGGAAGGCGGGGTTGCTCTCAAGAAACTCCTAGGTCGCCTACGTGCCACACAGAACATCATCATAATGTACCAATAGTTTCGATATCGAGGAGATGAAACTCATTTTCAATTGGGTCATCCATGTAACCAAAGAACCAATTAAATTTCTTTTATTGAACAGTAACCATCGCTCTAAATAGAACATGCTCATTCGTTGTGACCATTTCTTGGCGTTCCTTACCAGAGGGGTGAATAATCAAAACAACAAATTACATCAGCTATTGTACATTAAATTCGTGTATTAAAATGTAAACCAAACATAACACATTTAAAAGTAAAAGAAACTTTTCTATATGTCTTTATTTTTATATAAATTTCAACAATATAGGCCTAGGCAAAAAAGTAAAACTATAAAATAAATGGAAAGGGCTAAAAATGTGTCTTGGAAATTGAGCTACTTACATTTGAAGTATTTTAAACTAAAACAATTTTTTTTAATTTATAATTAATTATTTATTAACCATCCAACTTAACAAATATTTTCTTTCTTCTAATACTCCTAGCGGAACAACATTTTGCATTTATCGTTTTTTTCGGGGTAGTAGAAAACTTCTAAAGCAGTCCTCAAGAATTAAATCAATAGTGTAACGAGTGGAGTTGATTAATAGGAAAACCTATCAGGAGACACCCTTTTGTTGAATAAATGATCGTTATGGAGGACAAATTGGAACAAAACTCCTTTGCATTTAGACAAACTGTAAATAATAGTCTTCAATCCTGCCAGACTAAATGAGATCTCTGAACCTCTCTTTGAGTTCTGAGAACTTTATCCCGAAGCGAGAGAAAATCTCTCCCACCGAGATTCCTCTATGTAAATTTTAACTCTTTTTCCTTATAAATACTCTTGATAAGATTAGAAAAATAAATATTAGTTGAAATTTAGCCGTGCCTCAATTAAAACTATCTTGTATAAAAATGTTGGATTGGGGAAAGATTCCGGGCCTTAGGTTCGTTCATTATGCTTTGTTCAATTTGTACAGATATTTTCTGGTACACTTTTCAATTAATTTCAAATCTTGTAAATAAATGATATTTTATATAAAATCATTTTTGCTATATTTGTCCTCAAGTCGGGGAAAATGGCACGGGCATTTTTTGAAAAGAAAAAAATTGTTTTTTGGTCTAAAAAAGACAAAATTTCATTTCTTATTCATCTAGAAATATTTAAACAAAATGCACATCGAAGGAGTAAACAGAAATTGAATTAAGAAATGAAAGAAACATTACTTGTAAATAAAAATAACACATATTGTTGGAAATTATTTTTTTTTTTTTCATAAATGAAATAAAGTAAAGAAATAGTGAAGATAAGTAAGAGAATAAAAACAATTTAGAAATATAAGAAGAAATTGCTAACTAAATAAATTATAGACTTTTTTGATAAGTTTACATATAAGCAATTTTCACTGATCCCCATTCGATATGCATTGCAAATAAACACTATGATTTCACATGTTGACCCTTCGACTTTTCAAATAATGTTGGTTTCCAACAAGTCACCATTCTTAACAAAGAATTATCGTGATACGAAGTTTTTAGAATGTTGCCTAACTATCTAATCTAGTTTTACCATAGTTATCATTGCGAGTAAAATGAAATTTTGTACGGAGTATGGCTTATGTGATAGACATATTTGTTTTTTGTCTACTTGTTTAAGCAGCAGAATCGAATTTTATAAGTCATAAAAGACAGAAGGAATTCAAATTTATAAAACAGAGAAAGCGAAACGTCTTTGGTACGCATGTTTTATGAGTGTGCTATAGGAAGTATAATTCAGTAATCTTAAACAGCGAGTTTGCAGTGATTTAAAGTGGAGAGGGGGTGGAGAGAAATCAATTCTTAACATGAAAACATTTTTTTTTTGTGTCCCTTTCCTATTATTCGTATCATTATTATTAAAAATGTGTGTGAATAAAAAAATAACACAGTAGAGCGATCAAAACAATTTCAATCATTATCTAGCATATTGTAATTATTTATTTAAGTGAAATATTTTTTTTATAAATTATAAGGGGACCTAAAGTAACTATATAGTGGAAACCAAAAATCAATAAATTAAATGTCAATTTGAATTCAATTTAAGGGCTCAGGTTAGCCATGCGAGTTAAAGCGTTGACCTTTATCTCACATGGTAAACCTAGAGTGGCGAGTTCGATTCTTGCCTGGGCAAAGGAAATTATTTAGTGACGAAATTCATTAAATAACGTCCTAAAATCCCACCCTGGCTAGAAAAGGGTGGTAACCTGTAGATAACCCGTCCCGATTAGCCTAAGTTGCAAAAAGTGGACGTTAATAAATAATAATAATAATAATTTGAATTCAGAAGATTCATAAGTCTATAGTTTCCTTTATGCCTATTTGATCAAATTGAACAAACCATTGATACACAAAGATATGCCACTTCACATGACTCCTACGGAAAAATCAAATTAAACTTCGAACAAGAAGTTTGGTTTGCTTAGTTTACTTTTCCAGCTTCGAACTCATTTGAAATTCCCTTATGGTCCGTCTGAGTCGAGTGAGTTGGTAGACTTATATAATTTCCTGAAGAGTCGTCAAAGTGAGTGTCTGGTAGCAAACGAACGTTCTTTCAGTCGCCTAACTCAATCCAAAAACTTTTACAGAATGTAGAAAAACTACATTTTCCTTCTATCCATGTCACATTTGGGCTAAAAAATACTGCAAGACTTCTGTTGATTGTTCTTTTGGTTCTCTCAAGTGAGTTTGAATTTTCCAGATTGACAGAGTGGAAACAGTCCTGAGCCTACAAATTTAAACTCGTGATAGAGTCACTAAACCTCAAGACACATGTATAGTTTAAACAAGCAGGTGCTGCATAAAATATTTAGATATCCCATATGTAGGAATAACCTTATCTCACCTTAGATTCCCTATTTAAATAAAAACAAAAAAACTTCCGATGAGTAGAAGTGGGTGAGGTTAATTCTTAATTGATGAGGTCATCACACTAACTATTAGCATACAACTTACATAATAAAGGTCCGTTGTAAACATTATTTGGTATTTTATCAGACCCTTAAGGGAAATCAGCTATTGAGGTCGTACTCATGACGCGAGTTTCGAAAAATTTCTTCAAATGTCCATCGATCCTACCCAGGCGATGACGAAAATGAGGTCCGTTCAAAATTATATATATATATATATATATATATATATATATACATATATATATTTGTCTGTTAACGCTCTAGCGGTTCGATTTTCGTTTGATCGTTACCAAACTCGATATTTCAACGTTTTATGCAAATATAAAGATCAAGTTGGTTAATGCCTGAAATCGGATCATTCGAAATTTCTTCGTTACTATACGTCGGATCGAAAAATTATACTGAATTAATCTTATTGTAAATTAAATGTACTATAAATAATGTTATATACATTTATTCTGTATCTTGAATATTAACCGAAATATTTGCATTTTTCTGTTTTCAGCTTCTGAGATGAGATCGGCTAACTTCGGGTCTAGTCGTGAGTTTCCGTCAAGAGCTAGTTCGGGCCCTTCCCGTAACTGTTTGACTCTCTATTCTGAAATTTCTCTATTATAAAACTTCACATGGGAAATCTGCTTAGTTTACGCAGCCGGGGCTGCCGGGGTCCGTCCCTGAGCTAGGTTCGATGATTAAAAGTGGGGGTTTACTGTAGTTTAAAAAGTAAAATATATCTCGGTTAATATTGGTGATATAGAAAAAAGGTTACAGTTTTCAAGTGCGGCGTATATCCAGCAGTGATGTTTTCGTCGTTATCCACGATTTTTCGTCGATATTTCAATCGGGTTCTTCTGGTGGAAATGTAACTTCGTGGCTCGTGTCAGCTATTAATCAGTTATCCTGTTACAAAAGGCCGATATCAAAATTGGAGAAAAATCGTCAAAAACCACTATAACGACACGACTGGAGAAACGCTTTAATTGACAACTGTAATGAGTTTCCAGCGACGAAGTTCAAAAAAACTTAGAAAACGTGTATAACTATATTTATAGGATATTGCATGTGCAACAAGATTGACTCTATAAAATGTTTTGATGCAACGTCGAATAAGAGAGTTATTTTGATTTTTAAATATTCTCCCCCTCTAAACAGGGGTCCTAGACCTCTCGCAGGTCCGTTTCGATCTTCAGCATTACCTAAATGTCCAGTCAGGTACAGATCAAACAAAAATTTCGACCGCTAGAACGGTAACAGATATATATATATAATTGTGAACGGACCTCATTTTCATCTTCTCCTAGATAGGATCGATGCACATTTGTGGAAATATTTCGAAAATGAAATCATGAATAAAACCTGAATACTTGATTTCCTTTATGAATTTTTATTTAATGAGTTCGTCACTAATTAAGTCCTATTGCCCAGGCGGGAATCGAAATCTCCCCTCGGCTGCGGTTTACCTTGTGAGATTAAGGCCAACGCTTTAACTTACATGGCTAACATGAGTCCCCGAATCTTTAATTAAAAAGAATAATTAAATATAATTGAGTCTTAAGCTTAACCAATAAAGTGTAACATTCAATGTATGTGAGGAAGTAAGATCTTTCAATTACTTGGCTAGGATATTGTGTCTGAGCTGATGTGACTCAGTGAGCTGAGTGGAATCCAGCTCGTATTCCGAAGATCCCATCCAATTTCCCAGTCCAATTGGAGCACATCCAGATCCCGGAAACGTATATTTTGGAATGTCCAGTATCAATAGAGTCTCCACTGGCTTCAGTCATCGATTCAGGGAGACCAGTGTTGTCCAATTTACACCAGAAAAATTCCATTTTTCGTTGGGTTTTCGTTAGACATGGTACAAGGCTGATTACTTCTATATTCTACCCAGCTTTAAAATATATTCACTAAAGACTAAACCAAACTAATATTAATTGGGATGTTACTACAATACCATTCAGTAACAAACTGAAGGAAGATGGAAATGCGCAGTCCAAATATTATCTACAAAACATCAGTGATACCCAGTATAAACGTACTCCAATATAAGTATAATGTAGAATAAAATAGTATAATATGTAGTAAATATTCTATAGCAAATTCTTTTTTAAAATAAAATAATAAATTTTTGTTTAAAAATATCAACCCTCCCAGAACATCGGTTGCCGCACAGGTGCTATAAAAAATTGGTTGTTTTGGATATCAGGGAAACAGTTATATTTAACTGGGTTACTCAAATTAAAATGTTTGGAGCTTCAAATTTTGTACAGGAATTTTTCACCTATTTATCTAACCTTCAAACGCTATTTGCTAATAAAAATAATATAATAGTAATATCCAGAAATAGTTTAGTTTGTAGAGATATTGACCGGGCACTTAACTCAAAATACAATCCCTTTTAAAGACTATTCTGTAAAGATTCACATCTGGAACCAGCGAATTACCTTCAATTTAACGTCAGCATAGAAACGTTAAGAACCATGAGCCAACTGAGTGTCTGTAATAGCGAACACATTAAAATATCCCATAAAGGTAAAGCCCATATATGTATAGACGAAATATGTAAGAGGTGTAAAAAATAAATTTATAATAGCCTGAAGCATGTAATGCAACATTGCCCTGCACTTGTAATTCACATAAAACAATATTTACAATCAAATATAGTTAAAAATAGGGACGAACTTTCATTAGAATTTATGCTAAGTATTAAAAAGTCCGTCACGCAGGGGCTGCGTAAACTAAGCAGATTTCCCACGTGAAGTTTTACAATAGAGAAAACCAACGAGAGCCGAGCAGGTAATGAAACGGCCGAACTAGCTTTTGGTGGGAAAGTCCCTTCGTCCGTTATACGCCCAGATTTAATAAAAATGCAAATATCTCGGTTAATATCCAAGAAAGAGAATAAATGTATATAACAATGTTTATAGTAAATTTAATTTGCAATAAGATTAATTCTATACAATTTTTCGATCCGACGTATAGTAACGGAAATATTTCGAATTTTCGAAAATCCTCCTCTCTAAACCCCCCCCCCTCCCACTGGTTTGCGCACATTGTGACCGCTAGCGCGGTAACAGACATATACATATATATATATATATATATATATATATACAGTTTTGAACGGACCTCATGTATATATATATATATATATATATATATACATATGTGTCTGTTACCGCGCTAGCGGTCGCAATTTTTGTTTGATCGTTACCAAACTCGATATTTGGTCGTTTAATGTAAAAAGGAAGATCAAGTTCGTTAATGGCTGAAATCGAACCAGTGGGAGAGGGGGTTTAGAGGGGAGGATTTTCGAAAATTCGAAATATTTCCGTTACTATACGTCGGATCGAAAAAGTGTATAGAATTAATCTTATTGAAAATTAAATTTACTATAAATATTGTTATATACATGTATTCTCTATCTTGGATATTAACCGAGATATTTGCATTTTTATGAAATCTGGGCGTATAACGGATGAGTTTCCCGCCAAGAGCTAGATTGGCCGTTTTCTTAACTGTTCGGCTCTCCTGAAATTTCACTATTGTAAAATCTCAAGTGGGAAATCTGCTTAGTTTACGCATCCCCTGCGTGACGGATATTTATATATTGCTTATGTATTTATACATATTACTTATATTATAAGAGTATTTGAAATTGTCTAATTGTAAATTATTTAAGTAGAATACCTAACGATACTCACTTAAAATGGCGAGACCCCTGGCAACGCCTTGTATTTATGCCAAAATAAATAAATATACAGTAAATATATATATATATATAATTATATATGACATAAAATAGGGCACAGGTTACCCATGTGAGTTAAGGTGATGGCATTCTGGCAATGTTGTTATGTAGTGTATTCAGAAACTACTAATTATTTAATGTGCTTTGATCAAAACTGAGGATAAATTAAGCAATTAGCTTCCAGCTGTTCATTAGAATACAATAGTCCTCTAACTGCAAATTGTTTGACGCCTACGTCAAGATTTTCATTCACTAAAATATTAGTTCGACTTGTTTGGTACTGCTATAATTTCGAACGAATTCTAGTCTATTCATTACCAAAAGAGGATCCTACCTTCGTATGAAAAGAACGATAACTTTATAATTAAATCCCTCGAAAACACCAATTATGCTGTAATTACTGCTATTATAATTACAGCCTTTACAAATTCTTCCGGAGTTTATCCAATATTTATAAAACCTGCTGAGCAAAAAAAAATGGTTGAAATCGGTGAAAAGAGTATTTCAGAAGGACAATTAACTTGAAAAATAGGAGTTAATTATTATTTGTGATCTTGATTAGTATTCACGACAAAATTTACCTTTGAATAAAAATCATCAAGGGAAAACAATATTATCAGAACCATGTAGATATAAACCTCATGGCCTGGACGAACATTATATATTTTACCCAAAATTTAAATACTAAACTCATAAATTGAAACTGAATGTTATTTATGGATTTCCATTTAAATATTGAAGAATTATTACATACACGGTTAGTACTGCTAGTACGAGTATATAAGATTGTGTAATACCTGCCGATGGAGAACCTCGTCGCTAACAGATGATTGAGTACATTGTGCATTCTATAAGAGAGAACCATCTTCAAGCCAGTCAAAAGTTGTACTGAATTAGTTGTCAGTTAATCAGTAGGTTTTATACGTCAGTTATCTCTATTAGGTTGTTTACGTTTTAGTCCTGCTCAGTTTGTTACATCTTAGGTCCGTTACGCTAATGGTGGTTTAGCGTGTGTCCATGTAAATTGGTTTAGCAGATTTTCCTTAAGGTAAATTGAGGTTGTACTCATGACGTCATTTTCAAAATGTCTTCAAACGTCCATCGAGTCTACTCAAGGTATTAAGAAAATGAGGTCCGTTCAAAACTATATATATATTTGTCTGTTATCGCTCTAGCGGTAGCAATATTTGTTTGATCGGGACCAAATTCTATATTTAAACTTTTTATGTGAAACTAAATTCCAGTTTTCTTAACAGCTGAAATCAGACCATTGGGAGGGGGTTTATAGGGGAGGGAAATTTCGGAAATTCGAAATATCTCCGTTATTACACGTCTGATAGAAATGTTTTCTTGAATCTATATTATTGAAAATTGAATTGCCTATAAATGTTGCTATATATTTTCTTTATCTTCATTGTTAACCAAGATATTTGCATTTTTTAGTTTTAACCTATAGTAAAGCCCCGTTCCTACTCGTGTCATAATAAAAACTACTTTGCTGTATAATGAACCACTTTATTTTATGTATAAATACCAGATAATATTTCAACTTTTACAACAGATTAAACGTTTTATGTGAAACTAAAGGTCAAGTTCCTTAACGACTGAAATCGGACCAGAAAGAGGGGGGAGGAGGGATTAAAAGTGATTCAAAATATCTCCCTTATTATGGGTGAGATCGAAAAATTATTTAAAATCTATCTTATTGGATTTTTGTCAGTAATTGTTGTTATATATGTTTCTCTATCTCGAATATTAAACGAGATATTTGATTTTTTTTTTTAATTTTCAGCCTTCAGTAAATCCCCACTCCAACTCTTGTCATATTTACAAAATGTATTTATATCGTGAACCACTTTATTGGAAGCTAAAATACTAAATATAGTTCCCAACGGACCTTGCAAGATACATGTAAACATGTAGCTTTATGATCAATTAATATTTTCCAATCTCTGCTTGAACATGTTTAATTGAGGCGCTCAGTATTATAGTGGCCTAACCCTCAAATTTTGCTTATTTGAGTTACCGTAGCATCTGTTGCTGAATAATTTGTACTATGAAATATATAGTGGCCGAAGCTACCTTCTAAGTTTTTTCACTAGATAGCAGCAGCAGTTTGTTTTTTAACTAACAGTTTTGGCGGTCTTTGAAAAATATAGTGGCCTAACCAACTTGGTTTCATACAAATCTTACTTTTTCGGGCAAGGCCACTATTATTCTTACCGCCTCAATTCATCTATAACATACTCAAGATTTAACCGTTTCATCCACCTCTAATGCTCCTAGTTCGTTAAAGGCTGAGATTAGAAAGTGGTTTAGAGGGGGGGGGGAGGATCTAAAAACCAAAAAATCTACGTTACCTTTAGAATTAATGAATATATAGAGAATTGAGATGAGTAATGAGCTATACGACCACGTGAGAAATCTGCTTAGTTTACGCAGTTCCGGCGTGACGGATTTTTTTATTACATTAGAACTGAGTCAAGACTTCAAGCCTTGCAAGTGAACAAATATCCAGGAACCCCATTCCTCTCTCGTTAAACGGGGTATAACTCCATTAATTTGCATGCAAGGAAACCTCCTCCTCTCGGAGATAATCAAATAATACAATCTTACTTAGTAAATCCTTTTGATTAATTGAGCCGTAGGGAAAGCCTAGGGATCTAATTGCATATTTATGAACGCCATAATATACAACCAGATAGGGCTTAATTGTACAAGGTTGGGGAAAGCCCAAGTGACAGGAGCGGTCATATTTTGTTAATCACAGTTCTGATTTCTAGACATAATCTAAATTTGTTCTTTATAATATAATAAAAGGTAGTTAATTAATATTCAGTTCGAATAAATGAAAAATTTGAGCATTATTCATAGCAACTCTGATTATAATGATGTACGCCCTCTTTCTATTATATTAAATAGTTTGGTTTAGTACCTCTCTTTTAATAGTCTATAAATTTGCTATGGCTTCGTTTTTACAGATGATTTTATGCTATTTATTCGTAAAATAAATTACAAGAAATTATGAAAGAACATTAACCCTCCGTCGGGCGCGTGATCTCTCAGATACACGGTTTCTAGAGAAATATTTGCCACTCCTCCTAGCAGAGAGTGGTGGTGTAGTGCTTCGAGTTATGTGGTTTAGAGGACTCCACCTCAAGGTCAGTTGTGTCACTTTGTTCGATGGAGTCGTGTGTTTCGCCTGCCATTCAGTTTAATCTCCTAGATACCACGCGCCCGATCTCGGAAGTTTTTTTGAAATCTGTATTTCATAAATATATACATCAATTAAGTTTCTCTTTATTAAATGGAATCATATAAACCTATTTTTCTATTATTTTGCTCATACATGAGCTTTCAAAAAAACTTGTACAAGAAAATATTGTACGAAGCAGTGACAACAGCATACGTTTACCAACCGAACTAAGGACGAAATTTGAAGAGTACAGAGACTCTTTGGATCATACATTGAACTCAAGTACAAAAACAGCATAAAAAAATCATTCCGCTACAATGAACAAAAGAAAATGATGTGAAACATGCGAAACTAAAAAGAAATGTAGGTTTACTAAATACTCTTGTGAGAATTGCAAAACCAAAACTTGTTTACAACATAGTTCCGTGCTTTGACCTAATTGTAAAACAGCTCTGCAAAAGAAATAATAATTAAACTGCTATTTTAAAAATTATTTGTACATTAAAATTTAGATGTTTTTTAATAAGTCTTATCTATAAGTGATTTCGTGCTACTTATTTTTGAATGAAGTTATATTTAGATAATTTTTTTATATTGTTCACAAACTGAAATGAATTATATATAATTAAGACATGTGCATTTAAACAATTTCTTTTGATATTTGTATTTTTTAATTGTTTTTCAAAAATTATCGTCCACGGTTTTAATAATAATGAATCTATAACCAACTTGATTATTTTTTATACGAAGATTTTTTTTATTTACTTCTTTCAAACAAATACTTCCTCTGTTATGGTTTCTAATCACACACTGAACATTTTAGTGAAATATAAATATATATATTAAAAAACTGTATTTCCGTAAAAACAGTTGAGGATGATCTCTGAGATACACGCGCCCGAAGACGTAATATTCTTGACGCGCCCGACCGAGGGTTAAAAAATGTTAATTAAAATAATAAAAGAAATAAAGGACCTTGCTTTACTTTACTGGATAAAACACTATGAATTCCCTTTACATTGTATTTTTTTTTATAAATAATTTGTTTTTGTATTTTATATTTCGTTTTGTAATAGATTATTTTTTTCCCATGAATGCAAATATTTTACAAAGTGTATTCCATTCTTATATTCATTAAATTATGTCTTGTATATGGAACAACTAATTTATATTTTATGACAAATAATTATTGCAAATGTCCCACCTTTCTGTGCGTGGTATCGAAAGATGAGTCGTACAATTAGAGAGAATTATATATATGTATACTCCCTCATTTCAGGGATACTGAACTAAGGGGAAAAATATAAATGTTTAGACAATACATTTTACATATATTAACCATTAAATGTACGGTGAAAAAATATATATGTAATAAATGAAGTTATTTTTATCAGGCAGCATGAAAATATATGAAACTTGTTTTAAAAAAAACTCTTAAAACTTAATTAACGTTAAATTGAACAAAACAAACCGAGAATGCAATATGCCGCAGCTATAGAATTCTACAAAATAAATAACACTGCGATATTAATTGATTTAGCATGTGGGTTTTAAATGACTCTTACAAAAAGGCGGTTTCGCTATTATTGGCAAGTTGAAACCACCCTCGGTGAAGTATTCGCGTTTAATTAATTTTAAAACGTTTTTATAACATTCTGTTCATTTTGAAATGTTATTTATATTTTTAATTAATAAATAAGTACCACATGTGTATTAATTTATACATTTTTTAAAATTATTTATTTACGTCCACTTCTTGCAACTAAGACTAATTGGGGCGGGTTATCTGGAGGTTACCACCCTTTTCTAGCCAGGGTGGGACTAAGGATTTTATTTATTTTTTTTTTTTTTTATAATTATCCTTTATTGAATAACAAGAAATTTACAAAATAATTCATAGTGTTCCTTCTGACCCCTGCAATTTTACAAAAAGAAACATAAAATAAAATTTTATATTTAAGTAGAAGATTGTTGTAAATGCAATTGACTAATAGTAGACACTCATATTGCAACTTAGTGAATATCAGTTATTTTAAAAATTTACAAATTTAATTGATCTTATGAGCTAACAATACTAACAAGTACAGACTTTCTTATGATTATTTAACATGATTAGAGGTAAAATAGGGATTAAGATAAAGGTGTTTAAATGTCTATAGTCTAGCCTGCGGGGCATTTATTCAATCTGCGCCTTGTGTTAGAGTAAAATATGCTTTGTTTGTGCTCGTACCTTGCACTGCTTTGTTTGTTATAATTACCTATTTCATTGATGAGTGGGTTATTTTTGTGTTTACAAGATTTGAAAAACTTAGTGGTTAGCTTATGGATATAAGTCTTTACCATCGGTAAGTTTGAAATTTGATGTACTTTTCTTATTCTTGTATGATAGAGAAGCTTATACACAATTCTCAGACATTTGTTTTGAAATATTTGTAGCTTTCTTAAATTAGTGTTTGATATATAGCTCCATATAGGGCAAGCATAAGTTAATACGGATCTGATGCAGGCTTTGTATAACATTAGTTTATTCACAGGGCTAAGCATCGATTTACGATTAAAATATGGGTAAATCAGGCAAATAACTTTGTTAGCTTTATCACACGTTTTATTTATTATTTAATTTTATTAATTTATAATAAAGTCAGAAGAAAGAATACCAAGAAAATTGTCGGCGTAAAATAGAGGTTAAATGAGTTTAGATAAGGGACAATATGAAAAACCTGAAGATTATGTTATAATACTAGTGGGGTGATATATTGTAGGCAGGGACAGAGTATATCATTTCAAATAAATTCAAATCAGTTTGGATTTATTTCCAAGTATCTTGTCAAGAGCCTCATTTAGCCCAATATCTGATTGAGTGATATTTGCCGCACAGTATTAGTATTTGATATGCTGTTGGCGATTCGCTGTGTAATTGGCCTATTCATGTTCTACTCAAAACTATTACCTACTATCTACTAAAACTTTTTGGCAGGAATGAAAATTTAAAAAAAAATATTTATTAAAAATTAAAATTTCAATATTGATAGGTGTATATAACGATTTTGGGCAAAGTAATCGTTATTCTAAACTGAATTAATTCCCTATTTTTTTTTTATTAAACTAATACTAACGAAGATATTGATGCACATATTTTTTCACGTCTAAGTAGCCCCTCCCTCCTAGTTAAAAATTCGGATTTTCATATCATAGCCTATGTTGTATCTTGTGATAATTTTCTAACAAATATAAAAGTCACATAAATATACCTAGCTGTTTTTGATCGATTAAGCAACAAACGGGCGGACAGACAAGATTTTTAATTTTGATGGAGTTGTACTGGGCTCTCTAATGGTCTGAAACAAAAAAAAATCACTGCCGAATTTAAATATAAAATGAGACAAACCTTAGTTTTATTTATATAGATGAAATTCTTGAGGTATTTGATATATCGAATTGTTGATTTTTTTTTTTAAATATTAGGATCAGTTCTGTTTTTCTGCAATTGAGTCAAAAAAGTTTCAAACTGGAAAGAGACTGAATCCTTACCAGTGATGACTCGGCAGTGTACTGATTTGATGGAAGGTTAATATTAATTTTGGAGTAGAGAAAGAAATTCTCAAAAGGAAAAGGCTCCTTTCGTTGTCGATTAATTATTTTATTAATATTCGTTTAGGGGGTGATTTCACCAACATACATTCCAATGACGTAATTGATCTTGCATGATCTTCCTGAAGGTCCAAAGGAAACGCTTTTGCTCGAGAAGGGAAGATGAGTACCGTATCTGAGCGTAAGACTTGGGTATCGAGGCTAATATTGGAGCTATAGATTTTATAGTGTACTTTGAGAATATTGGTGGATGACGATCCTTAGGCCATACAGCCATAGTCCAATCGGGACCTTGCTAAATTTCCGTATGGCAACACCTTATGACCCTATCCCATCTCCATTCAGTATAAGATAGCATCTTAAGGGTGCTGAAGAGCCTGGAAACGGTTTTTTTTTTAGGAAAATCCTTTCTTAAGATCAAACCTGTGGAGTAGTGGTGGGCGCATTTGTGTGTGTATATATGTATATATATATATATATATATATATATATATATATACATGGCTGGTGTTAAGTGGATTCTTCATTTGTATCTTCACGAGACGAGTATTCTAACGATGTCTTACTCTGGTAGAGGTTCTCTCCGAAATTGAAGAGTTAGTGGAGGAAACCGTAGCACCACAACAGGAATGTCAGGATTCGGTGGTTTTTGCACAGGGCAACGAGGACTTTCGTTCTCGGAGAGCCTATGAAAAGGCAGAAGACTTTTCGTCCTTCTGCGATCGGTTCTCTTCAAGAAGGCATGTATGTATATATATATATATATATATATATATATATAACAATTATTGTAATTTTTTTTATGTTATTATAAAAGTAAATACATTACAGGTGGAGAAACCACTTTAACTTCTTTTCGGGGTGATGAAACTAGTTGTGTGGATGGCGGCGGAACCTGTGGGTCTCGGTATTATAGGTACATCATTAAAATCTGGTGCAGTCACTTACATTTATAGGAAATAAATTTATTGTAAAAGAAGGAACAGTTCATTTAGTCAAATTTATTAGCAGTTTGACTGCCCACAAAAATAAGTGAATTTGGTAGGAGGCCCATTACATTTTTCGTTTTATTTGACTTGAAATATGCATAAATATTTTTAAAAAACCAATGATATTTGTTCCAAATCTAATGTGGGGGTTAAAAAAGGGAGGAAATAAAAATTACTCCTAGATGGAAGGAATTTCCATCTTAGGTACCCATCATGCCCGAGAGCGTTAGCAAAATTTAAAATTTGGCGCGACGCCCGTGAGATACAACGCTCTCAGGCAGATGCGAGTCACACTAACTCGTGGAACGCGGTATGAACCGTTCCCGCCCTTTGGCGTGACGGGCATCCCCTCTTCGCCGCGCTTAACGCCCCGAGGCGGGATGGGCAGTCAAACTGTTAATGTAAAAGCCTTGCCTTTAATCTCAAATGCATGCGTGCCTATGTGTGTGTGTGATGTTTGTAAATTTGAATGATATATCCCTGTTTTTATGAATAGTTGCTGTTTATATGTTACCAAATTTTCTGTTCACTTATTTATTTACCACTTTTATAATTCAAAGTTTTGTTCTTGTTTCTTGTTTCTTTTAGTGTTTTGTGTTCCGTTTAGTAAATTATTTTGTCTGTTCCATTTTTTGTTACTAGTTTTTGTCGCCACAGTTGTGGAGCTCAATTGTTTATAATAAATAAAATAATCTCACATGGTGCTTACCATTATTATTTTTACTCTAGGCTTCTAGAGTGGCGAGTTCGATTCCGGCGTTGGCAATAGGAATTTATGTAGTAACTGGACTCATTAAATAAAATCCTTGGTTCCAACCTGGTTAGAAAAGAGTGGTAACCAGTAGACAACTCTTCCCAATTAGCCATAGAAGCCAAAAGTGGACGTTCATAATTATTAATATTTTATATTAACCATGTTAAACTGTTTGGCCATTATAATAGAAGTTTCCTTGGATAGTTTTGAATTAGCTCAACCCGCACAGCTGTTAGGTATTTCGGGTCCCGAAGTTAGGGGCCCAGAGTTTTTACTCAAGTATTTCTTAAACGTCTTGGAATTAAGAAAAAAATATGTTTATGTTCAATATTTTGAAATTAATTTCTTCTAAATTTCTAAACTTGAATAACATCCTACAGGGCCCTGTGGAATGTGAGTTCGTGTTTCTTGTTCGTGTTAATTTTTTAAATGATGCTCTTCATTCCTTAAATATAATTTGAAATGCCATTTGTAAAATTAATTGAAGCTGAAACCATGATGGAAAACAGTAAAAAGAAAAGCCATAAATTTATAAAAACAACTGGATGATCAGTGAATGATTTGAACTTTCAAATATACAAATAAATATATAATATACATATATCCCAAGTTGTGCTACTGTATTGAACGATAGGTGAGTGTTTTGAAAGGTTGACATCTATCAATGACAAGTAGGCAAATATTCTAAAAAGCCACTTTAAACTTGTACATATATATTTCTACTTTAAGTATCTACATTCTTGTGATATAGATTGATTATATTTTTGCTTGAGTTAGATAGGAAGGGTAATATTTTTACTACCGGATCGATACTGCCCTCTGCAGTAAGGGTTTTTTTTTTCGTATTCCTTGGGTTGAATTTATGACATAAACTTCGAAGTTATCTCGAGCTTTGGAAGTTAGTCAAGGATGTCTAAAATATTGAGAACGAGGTATGGCTAAGTTCTCTTTTAAATAATGAGTTTCGAGGCAGGTGACAGTCAGCACAACTTTCTAAATGGCGAAGATTCACAGGGAACCTTATTTAACTTTTCCTATTATGAAATAATGGCTAGTCTGTGAGTTTTCTAGTAGGCAAACTGTTATATTTTTAAGTTATCAGAAGCATAAATTTTACTTGAGTAATTGGGATTACCACAATTTTAAACTCATTGAAGCGACGGGAAATTGCAATGATTGAAATTGTTAAATTATAAGGTGTAAAACAACATTATATATTTTTTTTTTAATTTTTATAATAAAAAGGCAGATTTGGAGATTAGATTTCACTGAAATTATTAGAGAGCACCCACTCGAGAACCAAGCTAATCCAGTAATTAAAAGGGTTTATACTAACTACGTCTGAAATTTGTATGGCATTAAACAACTACTATCCCCACCAGTGCCAAAAGAAAGTAATGGGAAAATTTGCACTCATTCTGACAACTGGCCCTTTTTTACCGCACGCAAAGTGTTAATATTGTTAAGGAGTCACTATTCCTAGAGAATGGGTAAAATCAAAAAATGAAAATGCTCCCTGATTTTGAGTGAGATCAAAAATATCACATAGACAATCTAGATTTTACATCACTACTTTAGAATTTCCTAAAATTTGGTATACTGGTAGTATGTACTGAGAATAAGAAAAATATTAAATTTTAATTTTAATCTCAAACAGATTCCAAAATATGGCTTCGTAAACTTTTGAAAGTACTGGTCAGGGTTTTTTGAGAACGCTCTAGAAGCTGTTTTAATTGTTAATTCGGAGTAGTACCAATTTATTCTCTTATTCATAGCCTTTAACACCATATATTATAATATAAAGGTTTATTAAAAACTCAAAATAAAAAGTTTGATATTGATTATTTTGAAAAGAACGTCACGGATAACTAATTGTCTATGTGTAGCCCATACTTATATTTTGTATATGTCAAAGTCTGAAAATGAGCATAGGTCTAAATTATTTTAAATCTGGGTCATTATACAAAATCGGTGCCTATAAGTGGTAGTTTACATGATGCAATAAGCATTTCATCTACTTACTAAGAAAAAAAATGTCCCATTTTACTTGAGATTGTTTGTGCCTCCTCCTTGACTTTCCGAGGAAACCCTAACACGTTTGATATACTCGACCGTTCTGGTATGAAAGAATAGAATTGTTGTATTCCCTTAACAGTTATGGCCTAGTTGAATCACTCCTCCAAACAATATTTGGATAGAACATAGCCTTCTTATGTATATGAGGCAAAATAGATTCAGGCTGTATATTGCCTTGTCCATTCGTAAAATTTGATGGGAGTCAGAATTTGACTTTCATATCGCTGTTGGAGACTTGGTGTAGCGGTTACCCTTTTAGCTTGGTTGCCAATACCACACACGGGCCCTTTCTATGAGCCGTAGTAGCTACGATATGGCATTTGACCTCGGCATCATTGCCGAGATGGATTTTTGGATTTGTGATCGAAAAAGTTATTTTTCTGTTTCGTACTGGTTAGCACATCCATCAGAAGTGTAACAAATCTTCTTTGGTTCTTTCTGGAAACGTTTTACTTAAAACTGCTTGAAGCTGTTACCGGATACACTATTGTGCTCTAAGCATTCGGATATCACAACAAAACTGACATAGTTGGCCTTATCACTGGCACACAGTCAATGGCAAGCAGCAAGTAAAACTTTTGCTTAGCAAGTAAATCAAATCGCTTAAAGGCTACCGATTTTGTGAAAAGACCCTTACATAAATAGTATTTACCTATGAGCCCATTATTTTCAAATTTTTAAACTTTGACATACACTAAATATAAGTACAAGCTACACTTGATAATTTTTGGAAACATTTTGGAGGCCCGTTTTTCAAAATAATCAAAATCAAACTTTTGGAGTTTAAAAAAAAAACTGTTTATAATAATCTATAGTGGTTTACAAATCACATGAAAAGTCAGGACTAGCACTGTAAAATGACACCATTCTCACCTTTCTAGCTCAATTAGGACAGCTGGTAGGTAGAAGGATTTCAAAAAAAAGCCCGTCCCTCATTTTTGGGTGTTTTAGCAGATTTCCCTCAAGGGAAATCAGCTATTGAGGTCGTACTCATGACGCGATTTTCGAAAAATTTCTTCAAATGTCCATCGATCCTACCCAGTAGATGACGAAAATGAGGTCCGTTCAAAATTACGTTACCAAACTCGATATTTAAACGTTTTATGCAAAAAAGACAGATCAAGTTCGTTAATGGCTGAAATCGGACCAGTGGGAGGGGGGGTTAGAGGGGGGATTTTCGAAAATTCGAAATATATCCGTTACCATACGTCGGATCAAAACATTGTATAGAACGAATCTTATTGCAAATTAAATTTACTATAAATTTTGTTCCATGCATTTATTCTCTATCTTGAATAATAACCGAGATATTTGCAATTTTATTAAGTGTTACGGAAGAGTGAGTTTCCCGCCAAAAGCTAGTGTTGGGCTCTCGTATGGAGATTTCTCTATTTTATAACTTCACGTGGGAAATCTGCTTAGTTTACGCAGCCCCTGCTTGACGGAATTATTTTTTCTTCAAAAGTTTACGTAGCCGTATTCGGAAACTATTTAATTCAAAAAATTAAGGCCAATAAGGACTTGACCTTCTTATTGATCCTTATTCTCAGTACCTTACTATGAGTAAAACAAATTTTATGAAATTTTTGAGAGCCAGGTAATATTTTAAATCAAAGTGAGTGGAACTGACATGAATTGGCCATTCTTTATATATATTCTTGAACACGAATAGCATTGTTATTCTCTTACCTTTGTGGTTTTCTCTTCAAACGACTGAGTAACAAAAGAACTTAATTTGCAATTCCTGTTTACATGGGTTTCTAATTACTTGGAAAATAGTGAAAGGTGGCGAAGGGTCCGTAACCTTTGCAGAACGTGGAAAATCTGCTTCGTTTATGCAGTCCCTGCGTGATGGTTTTTTTTTTATTATTTTAATTTGTATTAATAATGATGAACAAGGTTCAGTGGTCTCTTTGATTTGAGTCACACTATTTCCATATTTGGATATCTTTGTCCGGAAACGAATTTTAAGGTTTTAAAAAGGGAAACAATATATAAAAATAAATTACTTTTATTTTATTAGTGTTCAAAATAGATCATAATATTATATATTTTTTAATTTAAATTAAATTAAATATATATGTTTATATATATGCCGAGAAATAACTAGAAATGTTTCAATGTAAGAATTTAGATTAACTTTTGAACGAGCAAGACGTTATCAAGATATCTTCTTCGTTCATGTTCGTGCCCCATAGTTCTTGGCTGCTGCAGTTATCTTCTTGACTTCCAACAACTAGAGCTTGCGGTTGACAGAGACAATCTAAGTCCATCCTCAGACTTGTGCTATCCACAAGAAACGTGTTCTGTTAATTACCTGTTAGTCCAAAACTTGGACAATTCCAACTTATCTAAACTAATTACAAGCTAAAAGGGAAACACTCTATTATGTCATATACAAATATATAAATAAACTTATGAGGAATAAATAATTATTGATATCCGATTGTCTATAGTTTAATTCCACGTATGAACAATTAATTTTTAACTTACTTTGAGTAAAAGAATTAGTATTGACTGTTGCTAAACTAATTATTAGATTCCTGTTCCTTACGGGAGACGATTTTCTGCAATGTGAGTGTTAGCCATTTGAGTTAAAGCGTTGGACTTAATTCACTTGGTGAGTCTAGATCGTGGATCAATTCCCATCTGAGCAATAGGAATTTATTTAGTGACGAACTCATTAATTAATAAATCTTTAGTCCCTCCATGGATAGAAAAAGGTGGTCTTAGTACGAATGAAATCCCGTAGATAACCCGTCATAATTGGCCATAGTAGCATAAAGTGAATGTTGGTAAATTAATTACGACAACTGGAATATGTCATTTTGGTTTCACATGCAGTATTTTATGCTCTCAAGAGAATCGTTTTTTCTAAAACACTAACTGAATAGATACCAATATAAATAAAAATCCGATGCTTTCCAAATGCTAAATAAATAAAAATTTTAAACCGTAGCTAATTGCTAATGAAATTATTCATTCTAAGTGGAATGAGACGTTGATTTTTTCTATTTTTTTTTTGTGGTGCTAGATGGTGAAGGAATTATTATCTCAGGTAAGAAAAAACGCCTCTTTCCTTCACTGTTCTTTATTCGTTGCGACAGAGCGCTTTCAGAGCATACGCTCCATCACCAGTGCCCTGCTGGCAAACAAATACCATAATAATGGTTCCTGTCACGTCATTGTGAAGAGGTTAGTCGTTGTCTTGCTTCTCTATTTTTCTTTTACGTTTTCTGTATGTATTGCTCTCTGTAGCTCCTCCGGTGGTTGTTCCTTCATTTTTGTTTTTTCATTTTTTTTTTAATTTTAATTGGACTATTCGCTTTTACTATTTATTCTATTTTAGACTTAACTGTAAATATTCATTTTTTATTCATTTGTTTATTTTAACTATTTATTGAAATTGTGTATATATTCTATTGACAAGTTTTTAATTTTTAATTTTAATCTGTAAAAATAGTTTTTCTTATTTCTGTAAATATTCACTGTTTTAATTCTTGACCATTGACATGTATATATATTTTCTAAATTGTTTAATTAAATGACATATTGTACAACGTTTTTATGGTATTTGTTTGCCAGCAGGGCATTGATGATGGAGCGTATGCTCTGAAAGCGCTCTGTCACAACGAATAAAGAACGGTGAAGGAAAGAGGCGTTTTTTCTTACCTGAGTTGACTTTTTCTAGTTCATCAACCAATATACTGCCACCATTGTAATCTAAAATACTATCCAAAGATTAAAAATATATTAGGTACTATTAGATTTATATTAGTATATGTGAAACCTTAATGTAAAAATGATAGAAGAACATTTAAATTTTCCAATTATCTATTTATAAACATTTTCTTGTAGCTTTAGGGGTAAAAATAATATTTTAACTATGTTTTCAATAATTTTATAACCGACGATGCAAAATTAGAATTCATTTCTAAGTTAGGAAGTTTACCTTTAAGATTGGACTATTTATCGTGAATATGGAATGTTGAGGATATTTTGAAGATCTTAATTTTATTAAATGTGTTAAAAATCAATGTCACTGAACATTTTGAATTATTCTATTGACCAAACCTTTTTTGTTCTAGAGTTGTTAGAATGGGTTGATACATATTTATGATTGATTTATTCATAAGCTAGGACATAAGTTCTTTAATTGTATATTTATTTGTATGTATTGTTTTCAAAATATAAAACCTACAATACAAATGCACCCATCGAGCATTTGTTGAATTTCTTACTGCATTTATCACTTTAAATTTTGCTATTAAAATGAAACGGCTACAATTTATGAATTAATCTAATAGAAATATGTTTCTTCTTTTCTTTTGCCTAATAGTGACTCATAAATTCGCTATTGACTTTCCTTAAGGGACTCTCACACACAACTTATCCAGATAGGCTTCCGTAATTTATTGCAGCATAACTAATTTTGAAATGAATTTTTTCCACGCTCGAAAGAATAAACATTGAATCAGCGTGATTGGGATGTTCAGTATTTTACTCGGATGTTAAAATGTATTGATTCGCGTAAACACATCGCATTTACCGAGTTCAGATAAATAATAAATGAAGGAATTTAATCCCAATCCAATATTATTACTAATGCAAAGAAGAGGAATTGGTGTGACATGAGTGAAAAATCTAGGGTATCTCTCAAATAAAATATTCATTACGACGTATTTTACGTCATATCAGTTCATCAATATCTTCACATCAGAGAATATTGAAAATTGCCCGAAAATATCGCAGTTCAATTCCGAATTATGTGATAATCATTATAAGTCTTTGGCAAACTTTTTTTCTCATAAAGCTAATTTGTTGATAGGTATTTTGTGATAAATTTATAAAACTCTATCAAGTCTTGTTTAGTTTGGTCGTAAATGAAAATTAATGAATTTCCTTTATCTTAAGTCCAAAATATATTTTATAGATATTGCTTCCTCTTAAGTGTCCCATATTAATAATTACTGTGTCGTTTTCAGATCGTTAGACATTTAGTTCATTAACGTATAATAGCGATACAAAAAAAGTAGATTACGTATTATGTACTATTAAATGAATTTATTAATTTTCTTATCATATATAAATGTTCAATATTTTAACTTATTCCTTAACACTTTTTATCCTAAGGAAACATGATAGATAAAATGATTTCCAAAAAATAAATGCCTAAATAAGAAAGAAAGAACACTAAAAACGCTTTTTTTCCTTCCTGTCTCATATATATTTACAAAAATTCCCATAAGTTACAAATCTTGTTAAAACAAATTATGATGCTCAGATAAACAATAAATCATGGGGATTAAATAATCTATGGGCATTTCTACTGGCGTTGGTTCAATTCCCGCGTAAGCAAAAGAAATTTCATTAGAGACGAACTCTTTAAATAAAAGACCCACTCTGCATAAAAGAGCATGGCAGCCTGCGCAATAATCTCTTCGATTTGCCCACAATGTGGACATAAAAATGTTTTTCATTATTATTATTAGCGAACACTCATTTACGCTATTTGCATTAATGAAATGATATTAATTTATTTCAATTCAATTTAAATTTCCTATATGTAATTTACAAGACAAGATCATTGTTAGAAATTTTATTTTAAAAACCTCTTATAGTTTTAGGCTTCATGTTCATGTCAAATGATACATAATGAATAAGTTAAAAGTTCTGGTCAAGATTATAAATTATGAAGAAATGAACATTAGTGAAGCGGTAGGTATTATTCGGAAAGTTGCTCAACAACTTCAAAAGAGAAGACGTTTGAAAATTCATTCAATTATTGTGATTCAGCTGTTTCATATTATTAAAAATTGATGGAAATAGTAGAAAATTCATTGAGAATAGTAATCCAGATAATTAAAATAATTCAAGTACATAAGTTCATTATTACTGGCCTCCCTCCACGATTAAATATCAAAGACTTTCATCTTGATAGTTATCATTCATTCTCAGATTGAGAAACACCCGCGGAGTTAGCAGCATGACTAGAAATATATTAATTGAAAATAAATATACCCGTAGACTATATAGTAATTCAATTTCATTTAGTTTCGCTTTGTTTGTTTGTTGTATATTGTTGTTTGTTTGTCATTCAAGAAATATTGGAAACAAACAAGCTGACACGTTAAGCAAAGGAAGTAGCGAATGATGTATCACTTATCTCCGAATTCTCACTCGTAACATTTTCATACATTAGAAAAGGCTTACATACCGACACAATACATAAATGGGACAGAGGATGGAGTACACGTTTTATAATATTATATTATATAAAGCAATACATGTCAAATATAACATAAAACAACTACAGCCACAATTAAGAGTCACCACCATTAATGCATACCATTTCAAAAGGAACATGGACAGACAGGGAATTATTTAAAATTCGAGACAATCCCAAATGTACTTGTGACACACAGAAAATACAAATTTTTCTACATATACTCTATAACCACTCAAATTTTAATCAAAATAGTTCAAATTTAATAATTAACATAATGTTATAAGAATTAAACGGTCAGAACCAACCTTTTATAATATTTAACAAATATACTAATGATCTTATAAAGTTTATCAAAAGTATTGATATGGATATAGTAAAATACATTAAAATCTATTTTTGATTATAGGTAATGACAATTATAATTCTATTTTGCCTTACATTGGCTTGCAAATTAAATAACAGCAAAACCTCAATCGGTTCATTTCAAATTTATTTTTCTGTTTCATTTATCAATTTAATTTTGTGTTCATAATTCAATGAATTGTACATATTGTAAAACTCATTTTATTTAAACATAACCACACATGTAATATGCCAATTGGACGTGTGCTCAATCAAATAAATTACTTCTCATGGGGTTACTATGAGAAGAAAAACAAATAAAAAAAATACATAATCGAAATCATTGTTTTTTTATAAAATCAAACTAAGAGGAATTATAAGTACAATTTTACCTGTCTCCAAGCTACCTTAAATGTCCAACTTACTAAGTACCTGTGAATGGGGTGCATATTGAAGCGTTAAACCGGAGAATCATTCCTTAAACTTTCTCCGACATCCGGCATTTCCTAAGAGAGGTGAGATCTTCTGTGAAAACTTTACAACTGTATTTAGCAGAACTTTGCTCATATACAACTCAAATCCTTAACAGCCACTTTGAAAGTAACTCGACACGAATTTCAAGAAAGCCCAGAACAAATACGGGACTGGGAATCGGGCTAAGCAATGAAAATTTAGAACTCGTATTTCTGACTTCCATTATAGTTTATTGCTCAACATTAGTTTTTCATATTCTACTGTAAATGAATTACTGATTCGACAGATTTTCTCATTTGAAACTACTCACTTATCTTGAAAGTATTAACGTTCAAATATTGTTATTATGGAAGGATCAGGGCATTATTTCTCAGTAGAGAATTCTTTAAGCTCTCCATTGAAAGAGTAGGATCTTTTCTCACTGATGACATAGTTGACAGTATGGATTAAAGCATGGCTAAATCTACCTCCTGTAGTTACCTGAATGTACAAATAGGTACAGGTTCGATCTAAGCAAAGGGAAAACAATAGTTAACGAGTTCGCTGACAGAGCGAGCTTGTGTCACAGTGCTTATGAACTAGTGCCGGTCTAACGTGAATATACGTCTAACAACCCCTCGGTATGAGTAACGATGACCTAGTGCCTACCTTAGCTCCCGTCCATAGGCAAGCTGTCAAAAAATAAACTAGGCACATACCCTCCGGTTACAATGGGGCCCATCACCAATTTCCAGACCCTCCTTGTGGTTACACGGCGAGTTGGTCACTCACTCCTTAAAAAGTCCGTCACGCGGGGCTAAGTAAACTTAGCAGATTTCCTACGCTGGTATGACTCACAAGTGAAAACGAAAGTACTAATAACTATCTTAACCCTAGAATACTAATATACGTCTCCGCTACGTAGGCTTCAAAGGAAAATTGGTTGCCGCCATTTTGTTTTTCTTAGTTTCAAGTTCCCCCTCCAATGTAAGCCTCTAATGTTTAGTCATCCACAGATTGCCGTCTAGGAAACACAGTTATTAAGCCATATTAGGATTTTCTACAATGAATAAGGTAAGTCACTACGTCTTTAATACGTACAATAGTTTGTGTAGAATTTTTTATACAAGTCACAGCAGCGCATGTTAGTAATAGTGTATTATAATATACGTTGCCGCTACGTATGTTAGTAATAGTGTATTATCATTGTACACGTTGCCGCTACGTATGTTAGTAATTCAGTATTAATGATTTCTTATGATTTCAACTAGATAATAAATTGTTTTAGGGTCCAGTGAAAACTTACTCGACTATAGAGGAAATTCTTGAAGTCATGCGTGAGCTAAGTGACGAAGAGCATGAAACTGAAGGTAAATTGAAGTACATCGAAAATTCTGATGACTCGGATGAAGACCCCTCTTATCATCCTGAGGAAGAAGAGGAAATCGAAGAGAAGATTATTGAAGAAGTTATCCATACCAAATATTTCAAACGAGCTGAAATTAGTTATCAGACAAACTTTGAAATTAGACAATCGGTCTGTACCACAACAAGTAGAAGAGACGAAAAAATTTGGAAAAAGATCATATTGTTACTTGTGTCACTACAGTAAAAGAAATATGACAAAAGTCCTATTGTGGCACCTGCAATAACGCAATTTGCGGTGAGCATACTAATAAAATGTGTCCTCAGTGTGCGAACGACGGAAAGTGATTGATCATTTTTTATAATTTTTTTTTCTGGTTGTTTCATTTTATTGACTTATTTTCTAATATTTCTGTTTCATTTTATAATAAAAACACAAAAACAAATAAAAATTTGTTAGTGTTTAAAAAATTGGTATTTTTATTCCACCTTAAATTAAAAAAAATCTTACCTACGTCACCAATACGAACATTAGTTTTAAACGCCTTCTCTGAGAACGTTAGTATTCCAGGGTTAATAATTGAGTTTCTAGAAAATGTATACAACACAAATTGTAGAACATCAATAGCTTAAAAAGACTTGTCCTTTATCATAATAAATAAACATTTTCGAGGTAAGAACGTAAAATCTTAAAAGTACCTCACACAGCAAAAGCTCAATGAAAACCATATTTGGTATTTAAGTTTAAAATAAAGTGGTACATGGAATAACAGCTTATGACATGAATGGAAGTGAGGGTTTGCTCAAGCCTGAAAACTAAAAATGGAAATATCTCGGATGGTATTTGAGATACAGAAATAATGTATATAACAACATTTAAAGGTAATGTAACTTGCGATTTTAATGTTTTGTGAAATATATTAGTAATGAAGTCGTTGAACCTTATGACATGCCCAAGAAGCTTCGATCTCCTTTTTCCTTGTTCTTGATAAGACATATGCTCTTACTTACCTCATTTAGAACTTCCACGTTGGATTTTTCTTTGAGTCCAACTTGCTCTAGTGATTCTACACGAGATCCACATTTCCATTACTTCCAACCTATTATTCTCCCTTTTGATATAAATATAATTTTGAACGGACCCCAATTTCGTCATATACAAGGTAGGAACGCTTGACATTTGTGGATATTTTTCGAAAATCGCGTCATCAGTTCAACCTCAATAGCTGATTTCCTTTGAGTAAAGAAACAGCTCTGACCACGAATAAGGCTGCTAAAATTTTCAAAGATTAATAATGCCAACCGTGAAAACAAAAATGTGGTAAAGACACTGTGAAAAGAGTACCTGAAAATTCATCAATCCACTTCATACGATGATTTTGTCCTAATAGTATGGGCTTTTTTGGCACCATCAAATATATAGTGGCCTACATAAAAACATTGTGAGCTTGCAAGCTCACAGGCTGTGTGTGCATGTGTGATGAATCCCGTTGTAGTGAGGCGTACTCGTATCGATCGCAATCAGCAGGCTAATGTGATGAGTGGCCCCAAGTCCTTGATGGTAATTGGTTCTTATTGAGAATCAGCCCCTCATTGGACGGGCTAATGCCGGCGATCTGGGCCCTGATGACGCCGCATCACGAACACTTGCTTCATCTGATCACTGCCTAACTCACAACAACCTCAGACTATCTAGTAGCTAGAAATTGAGATGCGCCCGTGCGGATGATTCGGAGTACGGGAAGCTGACATTACGTGGATCATCGCGCCAAACAAAAGCTCGCATGGACCGGGGGTTGCTTCCGCCCCTCAAATTTAGCAGATTTCCATTAAGAGAAACAGCTGTTGAGGTTGCACCCATGGCGCGACTTTTGGACGATTTCTTCAAGTGTTCATCAAAACTACCAAATAGATGTAAAAGCGTCCGTCACGCAAGGGCTGCCTAAACAAAGCAGATTTCCCACGCGAAGGTTAACAATAGATAAATCTACATACTGGTTATACCACCATGAATATAATTTGAATAAATACATCGGCAATGAGAAATCTTTGAGACAATTTACATGTCAATAACCTCTACAAAGGAAAGTGTCTGAATTGAAAATAAGCAGGTCGGCCAACCTTTCAGAGCTGAATAGATAGATTGAAATATTCTACATCAGAAAGAAAAAACAATTACTGAATATAGCATATTACTTTTATTGAAATTTACTTACTACAGCTAGTACTGTAATTTATAATGAGTCAGAATAATTTTTATCTCAATCATTAAAATTTGAGTAATAGAATAACAAAAGGGGGGGGGAGGGGAGAGTCACCAGAAGTATATCTCACAAAGTAAAAATTCAATGAAACCAATATTTGGTATTTACCTATTTCGACAAGACTCATAGTAACGGGGATATTTTGAATTTTCAACTTTCCCCTCTCTAACCCCCCTATTCCCTGCCCGATTTTAGAAATTTACTGATATGATCTTTAGTGTTGAATTAAACAGTTAAATATTGAGTATGGTACAGAACAAATAAACATTTTCGAAGTAAAATCTTAAATGTATCATCATCAAATCAAAAGGTATGTACCTCACACAGCAAAAGTTCAATGAAAACAGTATTTGGTATTTATGCTTAGAATAAAGTTGTTCATGACATATCAGCTTATTATTAATATGATTTGAGTAGGAGTAGAGGTTTCTTAAATACCAAAAACTATAAAATCCAAATATCTCAGTTATTATTCATGATACAGGAAATTTCTGTAGTACAACATTCACAGATCATTAAATATTCAATAAGATTGGTTCTATACAATCTTTCGATCTCACGTACACAATCACAGATGTTTTGAATTTTTAAAATTTCTCCCATTTAACCCCCCCCCCCCAATACTCCGATTTCAGCCATTAACAAACCTGATTATTCTTTTCACTTGAAACGTTTAAATATGAAGTTTGGTAACGTTAAAAAAATTGCGGCCGCTAGAGCGCGAAATAGACTGCCAAAGTTAACTTAACCTTTAACCATTTTCTCTACTTAAGTTGTTAGTACAATTCCTTATTATTACTCTTGTACTATTCTTTTGCTAGCACTTTGACTTTTTCAAATTTGATGAGATGGATAGTTTTCCAAAAATGCTCTACTATTGCTGAGTCTACAGTCCAAAATGTTTGGTTTGGACATTCTGGTGCAGATTAAGCTGCCTGTCTGCCTCACGTGTTACGTGAAACGGAACAAGGTATACTGTAAACTTCTAGCACTTTGGTGTAAAGCTGATCCTTCATACTCGGTACTACTTGTCTAATTTGGAAGTGGAGGCTCCGCCCATGGCACCGGACGATAAAGTTACCTGTATATGAATAGGAAATCTTCAATCTCTGAGCTCTGAGATTGCTAAGAAGTATGCTTAGCAAAACGTCTGCCAGGAACATGAACACAGTCAATACCCAACGACTTGGATTTTAATATTGACAAGGACGTGAAGGTGGAGGTCTTCAAGTATATGTAAAACGAACATCTTTCTGCAAAATTTCGATGAAACCTCAGGAATATGAAGTTTTGCCCATAAATCAAGTTCCCTCATAAGTCGCTGAAATGAAAGACCATATAAGTAGGGTCTTGTGTGCTTAGTTTGTAGGCAATATCTGTGCCTACTCCAGTGAAGACGAAAACCAGAGAAGTGTTGAGAGAAGCCAGTAAGGAACTTTTACAGTTGATATTTTCTCCTCGCGTTAATCTCTGTGAAACCTTCTAGACTATATTTCCCGGTATGTTTCATAAACCCTCATTTTTGCCTATATCTCTTAAGGGAGGCCAGCTAGTTAGGTTGTACTTATAACGCGATTGTCTTAATCTTTCCTCAAATGTCTATCAATTTTCCATTATGACTATTTTTATATTTGTCATTTGAAGGGGACTTTCAAGTGGTTAATTAAAGAGATAATAAAAGTTGGTATCTTTCAAAATCGCAATTTAGTGCGATTTCAATGATACATCATCATCGGAGCAACTAGCATGAGTCCAGGTATAATGTTTAGTTTATATTCCTAATGTGTTCTGAAATTATTGGTCATTCAGCATTTTTATATAACATTTTATTTCTGATGCAACACGTTTTGAAAAACATTTTATTCTATATGCTTTAAATACATAAAATTATTATTAAATGGAGTTCATTACAGAATAAGCTGTGGTAAGCCTTCTGTTTTCCAAAAAAACCAAATAACTGATTCAGTGCATTTAAATTATCATGTTTATACCAAAAATATTTACAACAAAGACAGCCAAGTCTTTATTATTGTCTATAATCCGGAATTTACATAATTTATTAATTATTAAATTGCATATTTTTTTAGTAAAATATATTTGAAATGCAAATGCAATCTTCCTTAAATCCCACAAATTAAATACCTACTTAAAATAATAAATTTTAATAATATTGCATAATGTGTTTTAATGAAAATATGAAGGGACAAAACATTCGTATAAGATTACAAGATCTCTTATTTGAAACATTTACCTGGAATGAGGCATTTAATTTCAGAAACAGTAATTGAGCAAGTAATAATTCCCATGCTATATAACTGAAAGGAAATCAATCAATTTATGTAAGAATATTCTTATTTTTACTTCCCGTGGCTAATAAAACGAATTAAGCCAAAGAGAAGCATCACTTTTATGGAAACGTAAGCAGGTTGAGCATTTATATGTAAGGGAAAAGTAGACTTGTGAAAGTTGATTCTTGATAAAAGGAAGTTATTAAAGGGATATTCTTTTAAAGTAACCCCTAGATGGAAAATAAATAACCTTTTTCCTCTTAAAAAAATTAAATTGTTTTAAGACTTGAGAAAAAAAGTGTTTTGTGTCTGGTGAATGTTTGTATGGCGATAATAGAGAATTATCTCTTTAGGCCATTAGCCGTAGTGGAAATATTTAACTCTGCTGAGTTTTTGATTATTATTATTCCTAGAATATGATTTTTCTACCTCAATGGCAGATTATTCGCTTAACTCACTGGCAAGGTTGTTTCAAATTCACAGCTGTCTTGATTACAGTGGTTTAACTTGTGATTTGGGAATGGGTTGTTTATTGCGAAACAGATCGATTCGATGACCCGTTGTGAAGTGTTGTTGTTGTATCTACAGACTTAACCTGGTATTTGATCTCGTGATTAGATAGACCCGATTTTTACGGGAACGTACAAGGAAATAAGGAGGTATCAGGGAAATGCAGTGGTTTCCCGCTGCCTTCTGCATAAGCTTACTAATGATAGGAATTAGCAAGTACGAGTATGCGGACTACAACTTTAATATACATTCCAGTCTCGTCCCACTTACATTTTAGCAGATTTCCCTTAAGTGAAATCAGCTATTGAGGTCGTACTCATGACGCGAGTTTCAAAAATATTTTTCAAATGTCCATCGATCCTACCCAGTATATATATATATATATATATATATATATATATATATATATATATACTTTCTGGAAACGTATTACTTGAAACTGCTTGAAGCTGTTACCGGATACACTATAGTGCTCTAAGCATTCGGATATCACAACAAAACTGACATAGTTGACCTTATCACAGGCACACAGTCAATGGCAAGCAGCAAGTAAAACTTTTGCTTAGCAAGTACATCAAATGCTTATTGTATCATGTAAAATACTACTTAAAGGCTACCTATTTTGTGAAAAGACCCTTACATAAATAGTATTTACCTATGAGCCCATTATTTTCAAATTTTTAAACTTTGACATACACTAAATATAAGTACAAGCTACACTTGATAATTTTTGGAAACATTTTGGAGGCACGCTTTTCAAAATAATCAAAATCAAACTCATATGAAAAGCCAGGACTAACATCGTAAAATGACACCATTCTCACATTTCTAGCTGAATTAGAACAGCTGGTAGAACGATTTCAAAAAAAGTCCTTCATTTTAGCAGATTTCCCTTAAGGAAATCAGCTATTGATGTCGTACTCATGACGCGAGTTTCGAAAAATTTCTTCAAATGTCCATCGATCCTACCCAGGAGATGACGAAAATGAGGTCCGTTCAAAATTATATACCTATATATATATATATATATATATATATATATATATATATATATATATATATATATATATATATTTGTCTGTTAAATCTCTAGCGGTCGCAATTTTTGGTTCGAACGAAACTCGATATTTAATCGTTTTATGTAAAAAGACAGATCAAGTTCGTTAATGGCTGAAATCGTACCAGAGGGAGGGGGGGTTTAGAGGGGGGATTTTCGAACACTCGAAATATCTCCGTTATTATGCATCAGATCGAAAAATAGTATATAACCAATCTTATTGCAAATTAAATTTACAATAAATATTGTTATATACACATATTCTCTATATAGAATATTAACCGAGATATTTGCATTTTTATGAAGTCTGTGCTCGGGTGTTGTTCGGGTTAGTTCGGCCATGCTCGGCTCTGGTGGAAGCTTCTAACCTAACCTGTAGTTTCTAACCTTACCTAACCTTCGTTACTTTGTGAGATTTATGCAAATACGTTCTGTTCATCCGCGCCCCCCCCCTTCTTTAGTTCTTGGACTACTAAAATTTGAGTTATTAAAATATAAATTATTCTTACAATTCAGAAGCCGTTTCATTTGGGAGTTTATTAAAATTAACTGAAAGATTTTTCATTACCGTTTGTATTTACTTATGGCGGTGTTGTGTTACCAGTATGCAGATTTCTCTATTGCTAAACTTCACATAGGAAATCTGCTTAGTTTACGCAGCCCCTGCGTTACGGACTTTTGTAATAGGGAATTTATACAAAGGGGGGGGCGTTGTGAAGTAGTTATATATTTTAAGGTGAGGTTAATAATTATGCCTTTATGATGATCAAAATTTCATAAAAAATCGGTGTTCAAGACCTTAAATTCCTAATGGTTTAAGGTGTTAGCACATTAAAAAAGTGAGCAAGAAAATTGCGGGAGTAACAAAGTCAATTTCTTAATTCTGCACGAATAATGAGATTATTGAACATCAATTCGTTCCTTCGTATCCTGGTCTAAATAATTGGGTTCAATTCATTGCGAAACAGCTTGGATAAAGATGGTGTTTTATGTGTTTCATGAAAAATAATGATCATGTTCGATATTGGCCAAAATTGAGGGAACGGATCATAAAGGTGAATATAAATTAATAATTAAAATATATCTGTACCCAAATAAGTCGTATATAAACTTTTTATTTATTTTCATGTTTTTGCTAAGTCAATTTCCTTCTTTGCTCAATGCAGTTTTTCTCTAAAACTAATATTAACCGAGTTATTAGAAATATTACTTCATTTTATTCATCCTTCATTTGATCCCCAATTCTACTCGAATCATCAATAATAAATAATATATATATATATATATATATATATATATATATATATATATATATATATATATAATTTCGCATTTAGCTTAAATTCCAAGTAAACTAAGCAGATTTCCCACGTGAAGTTTTATCGAATAGAGAAATTTCACGAGAGCCGAGCAATCAAGGAAACGGCCTAACTAGTTTTTGGCGGGAAAGTCACTCACGTCCGTTAGCCGCCCAGATTTAATAAAAATGCAAATATCTCAGTTAATATTCAAGATAGAGAATAAATGTATATAACAATATTTATAGTAAATTTAATTTACAATAAGATTGATTCTGTACAATTTTTCGATCCGACGTACAGTAACGGAGATATTTTGATTTTTTGAAAAACCTCCCCTCTAAACCCCCCTCCTAGTGGTCCGATTTTACCCGTTAACGAACTTGATCTTTCTTTTTACATAAAACCACTAAATATCGCGTTTGGTGAAGATCAAACAAAAATTGCGACCGCTAGAGCGGTAACATACAAATACATTGATAGATAGATAGATAGATAGATTAATATATATATATATATATATATATATATATATATATATATATATATATATATACAGTTTTGAACGGACCTTATTTTCGTCATTTCCTAGATAGGGTTGGTTAGGATTGAGGGACATTTGAAGAAAAAAGTCGAAAATTCCGTCATGAGTACAACTTCAATAGCTGATTTCCCTTAAGGGAAAATCTGCTAAAAGCTTCTTATTATGAGAGAATTGGGCTACTGATAATGTAATAAACAAGGTATTTCAGCTGGTGGAAAATCTGCTAACATTAGGCAGTACCACAGATTTATCCTTATTTATTAGCGTCCACTTTTTGCAACTCAGGCTAATTGGGACGAGTTATCTGCAGGTTACCACCCTTTTCTAGCCAGGGTGGGATTTTAGGATGTTATTTAATGAATTACGTCACTAAATAATTTTCTTTGCCCTGGCGAGAATAGAACTCGCCACTCTAGGTTACCACAGATTTAATAATGAAGCTAATTCGTGTTATTTTATTTATTTATACATTCTAAGAAGTTTCAAAATTATCTGTTTAATTCTAATCTTTTATTATTATATTTTAATATTATCACAAGTTTCCTAGAACTTCATTCAATTTGAGATATATCTAACAGGAAAACAAGACACTCTATTGTGTATTAAGATGTTTTCTTAGAAGCCTGGCTCTAAGCTCCAACATCCTACACTATTATGAATAGAGTGCCTTGCAGATAATTTCCTAATAATTATACTGGGAAATTTATATTTCCCTTAAGGGAAGTTGTTGAGTTTGTACTCATGACACGATTTTCAAATAATTTGTTATAATCTCCATCGATTTTACCCAGGTGATGAAAAAAACTAGGTCCGTTCTAAACTATATATGTCTGTAAACGTTCTTGCGATCGCAATTTTTGTTTGATCGTTAATAAATCTAGCATCGATACCGATGTCATAAAATGTTATGCAAAATTCAGGATTATTTTGTTATTGGCTGAAATCGGACAAGCTGGAAGGGTGTTTAGTGGGGGGAATTTCGAAAATTCGAGATATCTCCGTTATTTTAAGTCGGATCAAAAAAGTTTATAGAACTAATCTCATTCCTAAGTCTTAAATACGAAATATTGTCTTCATGAAACGTTTACTGTGCGAGGTATATGCTAATACGTAGAATGAAGATTAAGACTTTCACGTCTCGTCTCGAAAATATTTATTTAACCTTTAAACGACAAGGCTGTGTCATACATAACATCAATGCCGTATGTTGACACGCATGAGCTTGTAACAAACAGGACAAGACTGGTGTGCTTAATACCCTCCTAGACAATAGTCAACTACATTGCACGCTCTGTCCTCCACCATTTTTCTTACTTTTTTGGAGTGTTCGTGCCGGTAGGTGTCGCATTTGGCATTGCTGTTTAACTTCTCTTTTGTAAATTTTCTATGACACAAGATGAGATTAGAAATGAACCTTTAAGACAAATGGAAGAAAGTGATTAAGGGAAATGAGCTATTGAGGTCGTACTCATGACGCGATTTTCGAAAATTGTCTTCAAATGTCCATCGATCCTACCCATGAGATGACGAAAATGAGGTCCGATCAAAATTATATATATATATATATATATATATATATATATATATATATATATATATATATATATATTTGTCTGTTAACGCTCCAGTGGTCGCAATTTTTGTTTGATCGTTACCAAACTCGATATATAAACGTTTTATAGAAAAAGACAGATCAAGTTCGTTAATGGCTGAAATCGTACCAGTGGGAGAGGGGGTTTAGAGGGGGGAGTTTGAAAATTTAAAATATCTCGGTTATTATGCATCGGATTGAAAAATTGTATAAAACCAATCTTATTGTAAATTAAAGTTACTATAAATATTGTTATATACTTTTATTCTCTATCTTGAATATTAACCGTGATATTTGCATTTTTATGAAGTCTGTGAGACATGTGGTCGGGTATAGTTCGGATTAGGTCGGCCGTTTTCGTAACCCCTCGGCTCAGGTGGAAGCTTCTTCTAACCTTACCTGTCGTTTCTAACCTTACCTTACCTTCGTTACTTTGTGAGATTTATGTAAATACGTTCTGTTCATCCGCCCCCCCCCTTTCTTTAGTTCTTGGACTACTAAAATTTGAGTTATTAAAATATAAATTATTCTTACAATTCAGAAGCCGTTTCAGTGGGGAATTTATTTTAATTAACTGAAAGATTTCTCATTCCCGTTTGTATTTAATCACAGTGGTGTTGTGTTACCAGTATGGAGATTTCTCTATTGTAAAACTTCACATGGGAAATCTGCTTAGTTTACGCAACCCCTGCGTGACGGACTTTTTTTTTTGTAATGTTTAGGTTAATATTTGTATATAATTTTTTATACTTAGGTAAATTTTTGTATAATAATAATAATATGCTGCTAATATATGCTTCTTGTTTGTTTATTTCGAAAGTAAACGTATTAAATAGTATGTTATTATATAATAAATATTACATAATATATTATTATACTATAAATATATTTTTTGGATATTTTTATTTAATATTTCATTTTAAGCTCTCATTGGTGACTTGGGGGAGGGGTACTCACAGCACACTAACTCACTACTCTTCTTAACTTTTCTAAATGTGGTTTTGAGGCAAGAAGAGTGAGTCTGAACACAATAAAATGGAAAATATGAATATGGCAGGTAGGTTTCAGGTATGGCACCTACTTGTTAAATTTGTCCCTGGTCACAGCCTTGTCGTTCAAAGGTTAACCTATATCATATTCAATAAATAACAATTTAATTTAATTCTAGTATTCATATTTGTTAATATCTGAAATCAAACCAGACATTTTATAGGACAAATATTGTTAAGCTATTGATATTCTACAATTGTTGCACTAAACTTTGCATTGGTAACTCACGAATTAAGAGAGTATTTTCTGGTTTTTAGCCTTCTGTAAAATCTCACTGATACTCGGAATTTTAATTAGAAATAGAGAATATAATTTTATAATATCTCCGATGACCTGACATCATAACAGCATGTGGGAAATCTGCTTAGTTTTATTCTTAAGCAAATCTAATTAGTCAGGCGTACAGAAGAATTGTACTGCTATAACATACATAATATATGAAGACAAATAATTTTGGCTGTATCAAATTAAAATAACATATAAGATATGTAACGTACTCAAAGTATTTAATGTGATTGAATGCTGAATAGTGCCCAAAAGTCTAAGAATCATTCTAAATTGTAAAAAAATACACAGAGAATTGATATTTTTTTTTATTCTTTAAATAGTGAATTTTGCCCATACATTTTTTTTTAAGCTTTCTCAAGATTGACAAGTAGGAACCTTAAAAAGAACTATTCGGAGTATTTTCCAATCTGTGGTCTGAACTTTTCTTTTCTATTTCCCGATGATGTTCCATCTCTTAAAATGAACGCCATTAGTTTTCCGCTAAACCCGAGATCGCTCTACCTCGTTCTCTGAAGGAGTACAATTTTTATTTTCAGTTCTCTTTGCCATGCCTATTTTCACGTTAAGGCAGGGTAGCATAAAATTAATTTTAGAAATTTCGTTTTCTTGGTATTTTAAGTTAGCACAATTCATATAATTGGGTTCGAATTGCCTAACTTAAAATTATTTATTAGCGCCCACATTTTGCTATTATGGCTAATTGGGACGGCTTACTTACAGGTTACCACCCTTTCCTAATCAGAATGAGGCTAACGATTTTATTTAATGAAAATATAAAAGTTGACGCAAAAGGAATAATAGAGTTCACATTAAAATAAGGAGTTATATATACAGCCGTTATCAAACTCCAAATCGATTAGATCTTCGGGTAAGTACGTATGGTAAGTTTTTCATGGAATTAAGCTTCTAAAAGTCAGTATAATACGTGGAAAAATTCTTTTAACAATTAAAGTAATGACCTGCATAACTGTAGTACTTGTCGAGTAGATCATAGATTATTTCATTAATTTTTATATTTATTAAAAACAAAAATAGTTAAGATCTTAAACTTGCGCACATACCTACAGAATATAGAAGTATGAGAACATAAAAAAGTCCCTCTGTGAGTCGGAAACACTATAAAATATTTTGTAACCGTGGTAATTCTATAACTAAACTAATAAAATTATTTTCTTTGAATGGGAGAATTTTAGAAGATAATTGAAAACATAATAGTGACAAGATGAATAATTTATACTTACAATAAGTAGGAAAGGAACTACTTAACTACCAGAAACGAATAACCCTGACGAGTTCAAAGCCTTCATGAAAAATACACACACACACACACATATATATATACATATATATATATATATATATATATATATATATATATATATATATATATATAAAAAATAAGCTGTTCTTTACATATTTCTATGAAATATTTAATTTTATAAATATTGGATCCATTATAGCTTTGTCTTTTCTTTGACCATGGTGGCCAACATTTTTTCCACTGTCAGTATCAAGGAGCACTTCGACTTTTAGCTTAGTTTTTGTTTGTTAGATAGATAAAGATGGTTCACAATGGGAATAGAAACAATGAATATTCTCGTTAAAACCAAATACTTCATCCTTCTTTGTCCATGTGAGTGAAATGAAATGTGTTTATCTACATTAAATGTTAACATAATATAATGGGATAAGTCAAATAGTATTTTTCTTCTACAACAATATCTAATATTATGTCAATTAATTTCTTTTCATATTATCGAAAAATTTATACTTATATAATACAGTCGGTATAAAATTATGTCCGATTCCATGAATACATATGATAAAATTCATCAATTTAAATATTTATTATTATTTATTAACGTCCACCTTTTGCAACTTAGGTTAATCGGGACGGGTTATCTAAAGGTTACCACCCTTTTCTAGCCAGGGTGGGATTTTAGGAAGTTATTTAATGAATTTCGTCACTAAATAATTTCCTTTGCCCAGGCGGGAATTGAACTCGCCACTCTAAGTTTACCATGTGAGATAAAGGTCAACGCTTTAACTCGCATGGCTAACCTGAGCCCCGTCAATTTAAATAATTGTATGCAATAAATGAATTTCGTTTAAGATCTAAATACCACTCTAGATATACCTGTAACTTACTTTTTTTAACTTATTGACATTCAAATATGTTAAACTGTGACAAGCTTTGATGTGAAACTTGCCCCACCTTAAAGGGACAATGTACCTTTCACAAATTAGTTTTTGCCGATGTTTATGACAAATATTCCGTAGTTTTTTTTTATAACTGAATATTTATGATAGTATTTATCTTGTTTATAAAAACTTACTTCAGAAATTAATTTTTTTAAATTTATCTTTAATTAAAGAATATAATTTAACATATTTCATAAATAAGGACAGAGCATTAAGACGTATTACACCTAAAAATGATACGCTTTTCTCGATATATCTAGGTTTGTGGTTTGAAGCATATTCTTATTGTGAGTTTCTCAGTTCTTAAAAAATCTTGCAAACCAGTATGAGCTATCATCTTGATTGGAAGCCATTTAATTCTCCATTCAGGTACAAATTTATTTTAGCAACCATAAGGTTACTTCCAGCCCTACTTTTGCAATTACTGAGCTAATTTATTACTAATAACGTTTATAATTCATAAATACCATGTATCGTTAACATTGTCAGGGATAATTAATAAGTGTCTCTCTGAAGTAATCTATTTCTCTTTCATGGGACACAAGTAAGTTTCGTTTGAAATTTAATGTCAAATAAGACTAAATATCAAATCATTTTTGGAAAAGTTATGTCGACACCTTGGAAACCCGGTTTCCTTGGCAAATATCATTCTTTTTCGTATCCAAAGTGATGTAATTCAATTAATTGCTTTCACAATATTGGGGAAAAGGACTGTAAAGGTGGAGAGAAAGATTTATGTAATGGATTGAATGAAAATGAAGGTGAAGCCACTTAACCAAGATAACTTTTCTTTCGGAAAAAGAAAAATATTTCAAGTTAATGGGACCTGTTGGAGTTAGGAAAACTTGAACAGAACTGTTTAAAAGGCTTCCCACTTCTTAAGGGTTGTTTCCCAATTCTTCGAACAGTTCGTTAAATTTGCATGTTGTTTTTACTTGTTTTATTCAGTAACCGATTGAACTTAAACAGAGAGAGCTACGTGATAAGTTTTAATTTTCCCCTTTCTGACGAAGGGAAAAGTTTTTCTCACAAAAATTATAGGTGTCTCAAGTCAAAGGAAAACTTTTTTTTCTTTTATTTGTGTTCAGGATCGAAAGGGATCGCGTGACTTCGTGATATTTTTTTTTCTTTTAAATTCAAAACCTTAAAGCAAATAGGTACTTCCTTTTAGTTTAATAAAATTTTGAGAATTTTCAAAAACTTTTATATTTCCACCATTTTTAAGGTTTTGCTATTTTATCACACTTCAGTTAGTGAACGGTGTTAATTCAACGTCAAACAGTGTTAAATTAGATGTGCATAAATAGAGGATGTGTAGAAAGTCTGCTAAAACTGTAAGGTGATAGCTCTTCAATTATAAATTTCTCATTTACGATTTAGACTACACTTAATTAGGGATAATCGATTTATTTTTATTTCCTGACGTATCGATATGTCAGCTGACTTGACCCACAATACTTTGTAAGCCATTCTCCGACTGATACGGCTAGTAGAAGTTCATAGAGAAATATGTAGGCATTAGTTTGGTTCTTTTGCGTTGTAATTCTCCTGATCAGGCGCCAGATGGACGCGAAACTAGTTGACAAATAAATATGATTTGTTTTCATTTTCATTTTTATTTAACCTTCCGCTATAGATTAGTTAAATAGGTCATATTTCCACAAAGTAAAGAATGTAATAAATATTTTTGTCGATAGAATTTAACAAAACAATAAAGAATATTTCATTGTAGTTCTATTGTTTTATTACGGTCATTATATAGAGACCCATATTTGTCTTAACAGGAATAACGCATTTAGCCTTCGTAGCACAAAGTGGACGTTAATAAATAACAATTAATTGAAATAAATGTAAATAATTAATTTACACATAATATACTAGTATGTAGATAGATTTAGATGTAGAGCTTGTAGACTTTATGCCGAAAACGAACGACATTAAAAAAAAAAAAAAAAAAAAAAAAAATTATTTCATTAGTTTAGCCCAGATATATAACCACAATTATTGTTTGAACACAGCTATCACTTTGTGACCTTCTTAAAATCTTTAGGGTTGAAGTGAACTGAAACCTCTTCAAAATGTATATAATACTAATAATAATATTTTATTATTTCTATGTCAATATCTTTTTCATATTTACACAATTGTTAATTTTTTTTATTGTTTATAATATTTTTATTTTATCTATTTTTAAATATAAAAATTGTAATTTGATTTAATCCTATTTAAATAAAAAAAGAAATAAGATATTATATACCATGTATTATTATTTATTATGGAGCATGGGAAATAAATTCCAATACTACAGGGGTTCTGCACTATAGAAAACATTTTAAAAAATGCATTTAATTTTGTTCTACTCATTTTATGATGGGAAGGGTAAAATTGTTTTAAATTCGGCAGATTTGTCAATTCGACAAAAAACCTTAAAACTGTTGTCAGACCTTTGTTGTTCTGCTAATTGTTGGGCTCTGCTGAACTGCTGAAATCCATTAGAGCTATTACTGGCAATAATCGTTATTTTACTAATGAACCCCATTGTAAGTATTTGCAACGCTGGACAGATCCTTTTTCAATTTGTATTCCTTTTTTTTATTGAAGACTTTAATTCTTTCAACTGATTTCGTATAAACGATTTACTTGAGTCAAGTGTTCTCTGTTAATTTTAAATAATCGTTACGCCCTAGTGTATTGGAATTGAGCACTATAAGAACAAAATAAAGAAAATCACGTTAAAATGCTCTCTTAACGGCAGTAAAGGCCATCATCAAACCCATATGGATTACAAACAAATTTATAGTTTTTTTTATACAATCAATAAATATAATCTCTTTCTTTTAGCAGATTTCCCTTAAGGGAAATCAGCTATGAGGTTGTACTCATGACGGAATTTTCGAAATTTTTCTTCAAATGTCCATCGATCCTACCTAGTAGATGACGAAAATGAGGTCCGTTCAAAACTGTATATATATATATAGATATATATATATATATATATATATATATATATATATATATATTATATATATTTGCTGTTTACCGCTCTAGCGTCGCAATTTTTGTTTGATCGTTACCAAACTCGATATTTAGTCGTTTTATGTAAAAAGAAAGATCAAGTTCGTTAACGGCTGAAATCGGACTAGTGGGAGGGGGGGGTTTAGAGGGGAGGATTTTCGAAAAATTCAAAATATGTCCGTTACTATACGTCGGATCGAAAAATTGTACAGAATCTATCTTATTGCAAATTAAACTATAAATTGCAAATTTGTACTATAAATATTGTTATATACATTTATTCTCTATCTTGAATATTAACCGAGATATTTGTATTTTTATTAAATCAGGGCAGCTAACGGACGGGTGACTTTCCCGCCAAAAGCTAGTTCGGCCGTTTCCTTAACTGCTCGACTCTCGTGAAATTTCTCTATTGTAAAATTTATGTGGGAAACCTGCTTAGTATACGCAGCCCCTGTGTGATGGACTTTTTTTGCTTTAAAATACTAGTAATGTAACCAAATAAGCATATACTTTTAAAAATCTTACATAAAATCAGTAATTTATCAATTCTAAAATATTTCTGTTTAGGGAGTAGATAGAATAATATATCTATTTCTTCATGTACACCTTCGTTGTACTTTATATATTTTGGAATATATTCCTGAAATATCTGAGTGTTTCTAATATCCCTACTTTGTATAAATGTATATTATAAACGTTATCCCTTTTAAATATTTTTAAATATGCTGTAGACCTATTCTATGTTATACTTTATGTATTTTAAAATGTTTACATTTTTTAGATATGTTAGTATTTGTGGAATATATTGGCTGCTGTCAGGTAATAGTTCTGTCATATTGTAGGGAATATGAAGGTTTTTTCGTTGGATGCAGTCTGTCAGTATGTGTTTTATCGTTAGGTGCTTGTTGCAGTATTTGCGTATAGGGTTGTCTGTCCTTGTTATCAAGTGCCTATGTGTCAGGTGTGCGATCCTGAGTCTGGCAAGAACTACTTCCTCCCGTATTGAACTCCTTCGCTCGATGGCCACTCCTTAATAGTACTATTGATACTGCGGAGGTGGTTTTAGTAATAAAAGTGGTTATTTATTAAAACAATAAATTTTACTGTTACATTTTAATGTAGCCTTTGACGGGTATATATAGAAATGGATTGCCGTGAAAATATAGAGATTGGAGTAATTTATGGAATAATCAGCCGGTTATTTTTATCCTGAAACATGTAAAATAACTTGAGTCATTCAGTTGTAATACCCGTGAGGGTAAAAGGTAGCAATTGGATAAATTAAATTCATAATGGTTTATTTTCGAAATATATGTAAATATTTAGTTAACTAAGCCCTCACAATACCCTTTTTCGCGAAATATATGTCCTGAGTAATATATATTTATGTATATAAAATTTCATAATTTACTTAAGGCATTCCTATGAAGCACTACTAAATTCCATTTTGTGACCGGAAGCTAGAAATAAAACTTCAGAAATTCATACATTTAAGGAACATATTAGGACAGAATAAATAAATTATAAAACTAATATTATCTTTACATTTTTCTGATCAAATCAATTTTAAGAAATATATTGACGTCGGAAAAACCCTACAATCCTGAGGGTGGAATAAAATTAGTGCGTGTAAACAATATACATTCCCTTAAATCATATGCAAAAAAAATTTGATCTATTCAGGTATTTTCTTAGTAAGTAGGAAGTCAAAATATCGAAATTTATAAAAGCCAATAACGTTTTAGGAACGAAATTGTTAGTCTAAACGCAGTATGTTCTCTATATTTTCCGAGTTAAAATAATATTAACAATGTTGTCCACAAAAATTTGTTTTCTCATCTATTTAATCCCCTTTCGAGATGAAAATTTTGAATTCTCATATAGCTTCTGTTGTACTATGGGACAGTTGACTCCGAGCCGTTTTTGAGTGATTGAGTAACAAACGAGTGGACAAAAAAGATTTTCAATTTTTATCTCATTGTCCTTAAGGGCCTGAAAAGTGAAAAATTATTCCTGCCGAATTGAAATAGAAAATCAGGCAAACCTTAGAGTTTTATGTTTGTAGATAATAAATTCCTTACCTTTTTTCAGATTAATCAGGAATCCCAGTTCCCGCCCTAAAAATAGTAAAACTGTGTACAATTTTTAAAAAAAATATGTAAAATTGTTCGTGAGCATAGAGGGCGAAGTTTTCTTGTAAGTTATGATTTATTGTAACAGACTTAACATACTACTTGACTACCGAGCTAAATGTCTGAAATTTAGTCAAGAAATACATAGAAAAATTACGTAATTGAAAATCTTTGTTTGCATCATCAATAATACATTAACGCAAAAGTATAGTTGAATGTTACTGCTATCAGCAAATCGAGGTAGAACCTAGTCATTTATTTGGTATGATGGATGGACATTTAAAGATTTTTTTTTTTTTTGAAAATCGTGTCTTGAGTGCATTCTTAACCGCAGAATTTCCTCAAGAGAGGTATAAATGTTATTAATATACTATTTTCACAAATGCCTTATACAACTTTCGTTGTAACTCTGATGAAGAATACCAATGGTGCCCGAAAATGATGCTACATTAAATATACTCATCTCTTATCGACTAATCGAGTACTTCTAGGTCAGATATAACATTTGGTTTTGTGTTTGAGTCAGTGCGTATAAATGTATCTCAGTGTTGACAGTTAGTACGTGACCGAAGGCCTACCTCGTGGTATCATAGAGACAAAATGCCTCACTCTCCGAGAACCTCACACATTTAGGACCTATAACAAATAACCTCAAACTAACCACCTTAAAAATAAATCGGCGAATTTTGAGAGTGAATTCGTGAAATATGAAGGGTGCGTTGCTCTGATATTTCAGAAGTGTTCTGCTCATTTTTCGGGATGTTAAAACATATAAAAGAAAAGGAAATTATAAAAATAATGGGGAAAAAATGGCACGTCTAATTTAAGAGATTTTATTAGCATAACGTGATAATTAAATTATGCTAAATTAAAATGTTATTAAACGAGAATCACCAAGGTATGTTAATAGTTTGTCAACATTTTCCTGGTGGACATAATTGTTACCTTAAGTGGTTCACTTGCCCCTAAATCTTTTTTTAAATTATGTGGTTAGTCCCTAACTTATTTATTTTATGAATGGGGGCCCTACTTTATATGTGGTGTCCAACATAGATACTATTCTCGAACATTTAAAGACCATACACTATATTCGAAAACCTGAACAAGTGATATATTTTTAATTTACGTTTTACATTTTTATTTTTGCAACGTCTTTGGATGCAAGCTTTCTTTTTAGTTTATACATACAAATTTTTAAAATTCTTATTCGTTATATTTTTTATCTTATTGTTATTATATTGTTGTAGTACATCTGCTTATTTTTACATTATTAATATTTTAAACTAGTTTAATTAATAATATTTATGTAATTATTATTGTTATTTACAATATATTTTTTATCCTATTATATTAATTATTTGTAAATCATTTTTACATATTGCTTCGTTTCACTTTTTTTTCTTATTTTGTTTATTTTGGTTGTAGTGTTTTTATTATTAAGTATTTTCGTTGTTTTTTATTTAGGCATTTTATTATTCTTTCTTGATTTCTATTTTTGGGTTTTGTTGCACTTTATTGTTACCTATTACTTTTTTCTCGTTTTTGTTGTTTTCTATTTTTTGATGTATTTCTTTTCTATTCGTTTTTTTTTCTATTTTCATCTTATGTTTATGATGTTTTCTTGTTTATCGTTAGAAGCAATATCGCCGTAGTTGGGATGCTCCATAATGTATAATTAAAAATAAAATAAAGAATGATGGCAATTTTTAATCTGTTATTCATTATATTTTAATATTTACTCATATTTTTTGTTGGCAGTGCCCTGAAGATGGATCCTGATCTACATCATTCACTTAAGAGCAAGAGAGTTTGGAAGCATGAAATATATCCACCAGGCAGTAACAACTTTACATTAGATAGAATATAGTAAATATATAACGCTTTTTTTTTAATTCATTGATTTACTTGATTTAACTTTTGTAGGACGTCATCTATTATTTTTAATTTATAAACTTTTTTAAAAAAATTATTTTAAACTACTGGTCATTAAGTATTTCTGAGAAATAAATAATACCGAGTGTTGCCAGCACTCGGCATGATAATCAATATTTTCTTTTATTTTAATCAATTTTAGTCAAGTTTTCCTATTCTTCGAATTTTAATAAATTCTAGTGATGACTGTATTTGTATTCAAATTTAATTAAAATGAAGATTTATTAAACCAATTTTCCTAAATTGAAATTCGCATTTCTATATCCATATGAGATTGTATATTTTTATATAGGTATTATTTCTATTTCAGTTAAAAATCCATAATATTATTTAGGGATATAAGATGAGCTAGTTTGTACACGCCATTGAAGACTTACTGAGTTACATTTATCAGATTAAGATAAAGATGGAAGCTTGCTCGAGAAAGGAGTTTGGAAAGTTTGCTTAAATTAACGAACAAACTCATTAGTTAATTCAACAATTAATTAATTAAAGGATTCTGAATACTTCGCCAAAGGCCTTCTGATACGAATCTCATTCCGGTCCGGTTGGTTCATTCTCTGGAACAGAATATAATGAGATACATTTCAGAAAAGGCTCAACAGTTTCGGAGTAGAGCTCCTGAATGTTATTCATACTCTTATTCAAATGAGGGCTCGACGATGTAATCACATGTCAAAAGGAAACCCTACAGTTTGAAATATTCATTTGTAAAATAGAACATACTAATATTCTGTATTATTAGGAGATGTGATTACGGCGTGTGTTCGAAATCTTATGCTAACTAGATTCCTCCGAAAGAGAAAATTAAATTACATGAAGATTTGAAAAAAAAACATCCGTCACGCAGGGCCTGTGTAATATAAAAAAAAATTCGCTACTTTGAGAAAATATGACCAATTTAACATCAATTAACTAGACGATGGTGGAAAGTCAACAAAAAAAGTCCGTTCACGCAGGGGCTGCGTAAACTAAGCAGATTTCCCACGTGAAGTTTTACAATAGAGAAATCTGCATACTGCTAACACAATACCACCGTGATTAGATAATGAGAAATCTTTCAGTTAATTAAAATAAATTTCCAACTGAAACGGCTTCTGAATTGTAAGAATAATTTATATTTTAATAACTCAAATTTTAGTAGTCCAAGAACTAAAGAAGGGGGGCGGATGAACAGAATGTATTTGCGTAAATCTCACAAAGTAAGGTAAGGTTAAAAACAACAGGTTAGAAGAAGCTTCCGCCTGAGCCGAGAAATGACGAAGATGGCCGACCACAGACTTCATAGAAATGCAAATATCTTGGTTAATATTCAAGATAGAGAATAAATGTATGTATCAATATTTCTAGTAAATTTAATTTGCAATAAGATTGTCTCTATACAATGTTTCGATCCGATGCATAATAACGAGAATATTTCGAATTTTCAAAAATCCCCCCTCTAAACCCCACCTCCCTCTAGTCCAATTTCAGCCATTAACGAACTTGATCTGTTTTTTTTACATAAAACGGTTAAATATCGAGTTTCGTAACGATCAAACAAAAATTGCTAGAGCGTTAAGAGACAAATATATATATATATATATATATATATATATATATATATATATATATATATATATATATATAGTTTTGAACGGACCTCATTTTCGTCATCTCCTGGGTAGGATCGATGGACATTTGAAGAAATTTTTCGAAACTCGCGTCATGAGTACGACCTCAATAGCTGATTTCCCTTAAGGGAAATCTGCTAAAATGGGAAATCCTCTAATGATTATTAAATTCATTTTTTCCATGACGCCTAATCAGGAAAAAATCTAACACTAAGAGGAAAATAAGCTTACATCGTTATTTAATACCTTTCCCACTATCCATGACTGTCAGAATATGGCTTAAAAAATATGGCGGGCCATTACATCGATACACCAATTGGAAAACTGAGATTAAACATGTGAATTATATATATACTTTAATTTATTAGAAACTCTAAAGTAATGTTTATTCAATTATAGATTTCTTCTTCGCGGGTTTATCGAACGTTTTTCGATCAGACCGTTTGTGTTATCTCTATTTTCTCCTCATCCAAGTCTGTATATCTGTATATAGACAGTTATTTTGTATCTAAACGCCCAATAACAAAGATTTTTTAATCAACTTTTAAAATTCTACTTGTAAAACCAATACTTTTCTTATGGAAAATTATCTTTGAACTAATTTCACACATCGGAGGAACTTACGTGTAAACAGCTCATTCGAATTTTCAGTTTTCAAGCGCTTGAAGAATACATTTAAAGCAAAATAGAGAGCAAAGTGGATTTGAGAATTGATCTTAATAATTCTACAGGATGTAGTTGTAAGAACAAACCCAACATGGTAAATATAATAATACAAAAAAAAATTATAGATCCTGGTGAGTTCAGAGGTAAACACATGTATAATAAAATATATTGTGATTAATTAATCAGTCTTCTAGAGCCATGAGAGAAACAACACTGACGGGTGAGGCAAAGTTTGTTTGTTTGATTTTGGGCAAAAACTTCATGGTTATCAATGCCCGTACTCTTCAGACCGTATTTGAGTTCCCCAGTCATGGGAAGTCTCAGGCACAGGCACGCTAAGCTGATTTTTTTTATTTTTAATATTTATAAATAAACATATATTTTTTTCTCCTATTCTTATATATTTTTTTGGGGAGATGCAGGAAATGAGGAACATGTTACCAATCGCTAATTAAAACTAATTAGGCCGTATAAGTGCACAGGAAAATACAGCTTGTAACACCAAGGGCAACGGATTCTCACAGAATGAGAGAGAAGTTACAATATCTGTATCCCAACCGAAAACAAAGAATGGGGGCATATTGGAATTAATCAACAGTAAAAGGCGCAAACAACTATACAACGCGTAGCAAGAAATCTTTTCGACTGCCTCTTACAAATAATTATACTACATATTATACTAGTAAAAAATATTTTAATTCCTGCGTACATCCTTATTGTTTTTTGAATGTTTAAATGTTTTTTTAAGTGCCAAATTCATATTCGTGATTTAACTAAGACATAAAGCAGTTTAACTCGTCATGGAGGACAAGCACGATTTCTAGATGCTGAAGAAATCTGCGTAAGTGATGAATCTACTGTCCTAAAAAAAAATACAAAAAAAAAGGTCAAGACTATATTAATTTTTTTTTAAAGGCGACTTACGGTCTTGGAAGTGAGAATGATGTAACGCTTGTCCAAATGTAAGTCCATTTGTTTATCGATCAGCTGGGAGAAGGCTCTTGATTCGGAGTGTATCCCGGCTTGATATCCGTCAATTCCAGGAGCCTAATACTCCTCGACCATCAGTCACTGTTTCTCCTTCTCCTTCAACAAATCAAATAGCTATTTTTCAATGTCACTTTGACTTCTCTCTACTATCTATATACCTTGTTAGGGATTACCTTAAAATTCCATTTTTAAGCTATCAAGAATCTCGTAAGAGCGGCGATCATCAACCAGTAATCTATGAGGAGTCTGATGAAAGACTTGATACAATCGTGCATTAGGAGTAAGCAAGGTGACAGTACAACAAAATGACGTTTGGGGTTTCGGTGCTTTCGGATGTACTAAACATTATAGCTTTTAAATTATTACAGATAAGTAAATTATGATCACACGTTGCAATGATTCCTTTGGGTGGAATCAATGTACTTTTATTTGTTTAGTCTTATAGCAAACACATGTTGCGACTGGGGCGATTGAGCGACTTATGAGATACACTCTTAATATCGGGTTATCATATTTACAAAATTATGCTCAGTTTTGCATATATTTTGAGCATTGTCCCACGTTATAATTTTTCGAAAATGTTGTTCTGTTTCAAGCGCGGTCTATATACTGTCTTTGGTCAAAGTGTATGATAGGTCTATATGAGTCCATAGATACCAGTCAGTTAGTATATGTTTTATTGAAAGTCTACAGTTGTACTGTTGGCAGTAGGGCTCGTTTTCTCCAGTGAGTGTGAGTCAGTCTTGGATGAGCAATTGTTAACTGTGTAAAGGCTACTCATTCTCTTCTAAATATGATTTTTGAGAAAAAGCCATTCACAAAGATCATGTTTAAGTTTCAATGGACTTAAGCCGCTGCGTGACAGACTTTTTTAGCAGATTTCCCTTAAGGGAAATCAGCTATTGAGGTCGTACTCATGACGCGAGTTTCGAAAAATTTCTTCAAATGTCCATCGATCCTACCCAGGAGATGACGAAAATGAGGTCCGTTCAAAATTATATATATATATATATATCTATATATATATATATATATATATATATATATATATATATATATATATATATATATATTTGTCTGTTAACGCTCTAGTGGTCGCAATTTTTGTTTGATCGTTACCAAACTCAGAATTTAATCGTTTTATGTAAAAAGGAAGATCAAGTTCGTTAATGGCTGAAATCGGACCAGTGGGAGGGGGGGGTTTAGAAAGAGGATTTTCGAAAATTCGAAATATCTCCGTTACCATAAGTCGGATCAAAAAATTGTATAGAACCAATCTTATTGCAAATTAAATTTACTATAAATATTGTTCTATACATTTATTCTCTATCTTTAATATTAACCGAGATATTTGCATTTGTATTGTGAGTGTGGTCGGCTATGTTCGGGAGTTTCCGCCGAGCGCTAGTGTGGCCGTTTCACTAACTATTCGTCCTCGTGAGAATAGGTTACTACTACTGTTATTATTAGGCAGATTTCTCTATTGTAAAACTTCACGTGGGAAATCTGCTTAGTTTACGCAGCCCCTGCGTGACGGACTTTTTTTTGGTCGGACTCGATAGGTTCGCCATCAGAGTTTTTGCGTAGTGAGTGATCAACTCGCCCGTTAACCAAGAAGGACCTGGAATGACTTGTCTCCAGTAGACCTACAGGCCTCAATATATCCAGGAGATGGGCAGTAGTCCATATCACCGACGTCCATTTGCTAGTTGACGGCATCTATGAGTGTCAAATTAGTTCGGTCTGTCAGAGTGATTCACTCACTAGACTCCCGCCATTCCACTGACACCAGTGCGCTCTGGTAGAAAACTGGTTTAATAATCCAGTGGTCCCCATTCAAGTACTGATCAAAGCATCGATGTTGCTTTACTCGTCTGATCTATAGTCGGACACTCTACAACTGATCCATAGGCGCCTCCTTGGCCTGCTGCTAAACTGCAATTATTGTTTGAACAGAACTATGACTTTTTGGCCTACTTAAAATCTAAATATTTGAGCCTTCCTACGTTTATTTGTTATGATGCTATATATAATGTGTCATTAGGGGTGTAGCATGGGAAGTCAATTATTATACTGAGAGGTACTGCTTAAATTATACTTTAATTATTTAATTAGATCATTAAACCTCCCAAGTCATTGTTGGCCCAGAATAATTGCTGGGCATATAACTGAAAAACAGGCTAATTGGTTTAGGAGTACTTTAAATATCAGCAAGGAGTATCTGGGTGTAAATTGTAGTTGGATTAAAGATCAAGGAAGTATGAATAGAAAATAAAAATAATATTAGAAAAATTAAGATTGTAATTTATTGAAGAAATGTTGGGAAAGGCAAATCATTCAAGGTTTCACTTTAATTACAAGAATCTCGATGTAATTTTAGGTAGTGATAGTTATTTGAACAGCAATAATAGTTTACATTTCACAAGCCTTATAATGAAAAAAGGGGGGGGGATGTTAAATCTTAATTATTCAGTATGTAGAACTGAAGGCCTATGGATATGCTCCTTATGTAATATGAATGAATTAGAAAATACATATCATTTTATAGCAGAATGCCCAGTGCTTAGTGAATTTAGAAACAGTTCCTTGGCTCATCAAAATTTAGCCAAAATGAATTTATTTTGTTTTTGAATGGCAAAGATTGGCAGGCCCTTTATAAATATCTATGTGTTGCACAGAGATATAGAAAGTTACTAGTAGCTGAGTATAATGGATAAGTTTTTCTATTTATTATTCCTTTTTTTTTTCTTTTTGTTTTGTAAATAAATATTAATAATTAGTTTATTTATTTTTGTTGTTGTTTTTTAAAGATAGAATTCTTATAAAAGATTATTTGTTTTATTTAGAATATTGTAATATTATGTTAATGTTATGTTTATATATCTATATAGCAATAATCAATCATGCTGATTAATAATTTAGTAAATAATGGCCGAACTCAACAGACGGACTTATGAGTCCATGTTTATGTATGTTATATATAGTATAAGGAAAGATATTATTATGATAACTTAATTGTATATTTAACATATAAATTATTTCAAATTTCAAAATAAACATACTTTATTATTATTATTATTACTGAGAGGCACTGCTGCATAGAAAACATTCAAAATAAAAATAAAAAACAATGTGTAGAAGGCGATCTCGTGTACAAAAAAATACACCATTGCAAATACTAAGAACTAGAACGCTTGGTAGTTTTCTTTCGATGTCATCATACCATCGATAGTATGACGTTCAGTTTTAACTATCGACTAAGGCCCATCCGCAATGTTGAGGGGCCTGGTGGGCAATCTGTAAACGTGTTAAAATATACTAGGCAAATCAAATTGTGTATTCAGCCTTATTTCAGTTAATTTACTAGCTAAAGTTGTAAATTGTGGTCATATCCTCATCGAAAGCCAAGGCAATGATGAACCAAATAAACTTATTGTATAAAACTTTTTATGTTTATGAAGCTAAATTGAAACAATTACTTACAGAATTTGAGTTATTTATTACATTGCCACTTGCATAAATGGATAGATCTATAAATTCCAGCAAATGTATCCTAAAGTACATCCCGTTACTGAATGGGCGTGGGATTTCAGAGAACATCCGGTATATAATATATATTTGACCTCTATTAGCTGTATATTTAGACTAAATTATAACATCATTTATTGTGCAATTATCATAATGCATGATGACAAACGATTCTCATAATTCTGTTGAATCACAAAATTAAAGACAATTATCTTGAATAAACTGAATCTTGAGATTACTACTACAATTGTTGAATTGGGCATCAAAAAGTATTTCTATTAAACGGTTCTTCAATTTTAATATATTGGTTAATTCGGGTTAATAGGCGGTCAACCGGAATCGGTTATTGATTCTGATTTATGTTACCAAAGATTGTTGGTACTATGGTCAAACTTTGTGATTAGTTTGTCGACAATAAGATACCAAAGCAAAGTTTCGCTTTACGATAAATGAGCCTTTCCTTTGAGCAAGGGCCTAACTCCAATTAACAGATTCTGAATATATATTTTAATGAAGACGTAATCAAAGTGAAAACCAATAACTTACTAATAACTTTGAGGTTTGTTGAATAATGAGGTTATTTTTACTGCAAAAATATTAAAGCAAATAGAAATATCCACCTTACACCATTTTATTCGAATTAGTGACCAGTATTTTTGATATATATATATATATATATATATATATATATATATATATATATACGCATATATGTATTATACAATTTAAAAAAATTAGACATTAAACATTAATTTAACAAAACCCTATGAGAATTCGTAACTAGATAGAGTATTAAGTGCCTACTTCCTTACACACACACACACACACACACACACACACACACACACACACACACACACACACACACACACACACACACACACACACACACACACACACACACACACACACACACACCTATATATATATTTAATAAATCTAATTACAGCTTGCTACTTAGATTCCTAAAGTGTTCATTTCCCTCTTACGTTGGTTATGTCTGTCCTCACTGAGGAGGTCGTTAATACTGAGGTTCCGGAAGTAGGTTAAGTCAGCTGATTACAAATAGATTATTTACACGCCAACCTTGAACTCGATTATTTCGCGTGAAAATTTAAAATACATTATTTCATTTTAAGATAAAATATTATAGAATACATGATTGAGGTATTTAATTCCTTTTTTTTTTTGTTTGTAGCCTGTTTTCTATTTTTTATTATGTGAATATTCTCTTTTATTTTTCGTTTAGTGTTATTTTTTCATTATCAATTATTTGAACTTTTTCAAAATTGAAGGTGTGTTTCTTGGAAATGGCATGATCCCAAAGCAGTTGTATTTTCATTATTGTTAATACTTTTTACCTGTTGCTTTAATGGCACAGAACTACCTTCTTTCAATTTGTCTAGTTGAGTAGGTTTTATGGTGTGTGTGTATATATATATATATATATATATATATATATATATATATATAATGAGATGAGATCAATATTGTGTCATAGCAGCATATGGGAATTCTTCTTTGTTTACGGAGCCCCTGTGTGACGGAACTATTGTATTTTAGTATATCTCCCATGAGGGCAATTTCTTTAAATGTCAATTGATCCTGCATAGATAGTTTTATTGGCTTATACACACACTGCAACCATGGGAGTCAGGCCCAATTGGTGTTAGTAGGAACTAACATAATCCTATAAGCCATGGTGGTACAAGGTTTTACGAATAATCCAAAATTTGTAAAATATAAATATGCATTACATCTCCTTAGCAATGAATCACTATTTTCACTTAGTTAGTTGTAGATTATAATGTGTGTAGGATTGATGGCCACCAAGCGTTATCAAATGCACCTCTTATATTCAGAGATATTAACACAGCATGGAATTTACTATTTAATGCAACTTTAAGAAAGCCATTAGTTCTCTGAAAGGCCTGTAAGGTAGATGTTTGTGGAGTAAATCCGTACTGGCTAGTATGGAGTAATGAATTACGGTATAAGAAAAGTCTATTTCTTAGATACATTTTTCTAAACCTTTCCCTGCAGTTTGTATTATTGAAATGGGTTGGAAGGATGTAGAATTCTTAGTATTATTTCCTTGTTTATTAATTAAAACTAATTTAGATATTTTTCATCTACTTGAGAAGATGCATTCATCGAAATATTGTTTGTATCATTCTTTGATAAAACATGGACATAGGCTATATATTCTTTTAAATATATCTCCAGTAACACTGCCTATGCAAGGGCCTTTACTTATTTTTAAATTACTAATTATATTAGTTATTTCATCATCTATAGCTTTTGAAATATCTTTACAAAAAGAAAACCAAAATAGAAGCAATTATTTGGTTTTGTCTACGAAATTAAAAGGGACGATTGAGACAATTCAGATAACAAATTATTAAAATTAAACACCTCAATTGAACATTAAAGGAGATATAGATCTCGGGTTAGCTCACTCAAAGAATCACTTGGAATCCTTGGTTCCAGTAACATCCTTGTGAAGAGGGCACTGATGATGGAGCGTATGCTCTGAAAGTGCTCTGCCCCAAAGAATTAATAACTGTAAAGGAACGAGGCCTTTTCTTTTCTTACCCGAGATAATAATTCCTTCACCATCCAGCACCTCAAAAATGGAAAGGAAGAATTCTTATTGCAAGCGATGAATGTGGTACAAACAGAAATAAAAACTGCAATCAATAATTTATTCTAATCTGAATCATGGCACAAGTTATATTTTTTTTTCTAGAGTAGTTAAATTTTATATACATACTTTTATTTAATAAATTTCTATTTTTTCTTTGTTTATCTTTAATGTTGTTACTTCTAATTTGTAAATAATCAGTTATTATATTAAATTTGATAAAAAATTAAATTTCTAATTATAAAAATGCATATCACATAGAGAGGGGACCGCAGATTATGTAAACATCATCCATACAGTAGTGTTTATATACATATATATTACTTCGTTTATTAAATTGCATCGTTTATTGGGGCTCAGATTAGCCATGCAAGTTAAAGCATTGACCTTTATCTTACATGGTAAACCTAGAGTGGCGAGTTCGACTCTCGCCTGGGCAAAGGAAATTATTTAGTGACGAAATTCATTAAATAACGTCCTAAAATCCCACTCTGGCTAGAAAAGGGTGGTAACCTGTAGATAACCCGCCCCGATTAGCCTAAGTTGCAAAAAGTGGAAGTTAATAAATAATTAATAATAAAGTATCGTTTATTAATTTTCTTTTAATTCTCTTATTTCCATTTTCTTTTGTTAAATTCTTTTTCCGTTTTTTTTTCTTTCCTTGTTTATTTTTATTTCTTCGTGACAATTATTAATCTTATAACAAACTATGCTCAATGATAAACTAGCAAATAATGTTACTCGGATTCAATTTGTTTTCCCATTATAAGAAAACTGCTAGGTTTTATACTGTTGAAATAGGTTTAATGTCAATTTGTAGAAGAGACTTACAGGGAGAAGTGTATGTCATCTCGGTAGTGTTGTGGAGGCAATCTAGTCATAACAAGGTGGTTGGTCTAGAAGAGAGATAAATTAAATCAGTGCTGCGCTCTCTAGGTAATTACTGGAACACCTCCCTTCTGTCATATGATTCCCTTCATTTCAGAATTCATATCGCTTGTTCTTCAACTTCCGTCGTTACTATTATGCCCCGCAACTCGGTTTGTACTCGTAGTTTTAATTATGGTTGCGTTTCGTCATATGTCACAGTAATAAACGATATGTTCAAAGTTATCTTATGGCTGGCGGGATTAATTAAATAGCAGGAATGTTTAAAGGAAATGGCCCAACTCTCTCCAGTGTTATTTTATAACAGGGGAAACGCGCTTTTGAAACACCGCACACATAGTCAATTCCCTGTCTACGTAAAATCGCAATAAATGACCGTCATAAATTTGTCTTTTATTAAATTGAAACCACGTTAAAAAACTATCCAAATTACTTTTACTAATTATCAATAGATCAACATTTAAATATCTATTGCAACATCAATAACCACATAATTAAGTAGTTTAGTAATTTCTGCAACTAGACCTACCTAATAGTATACAAGCTTTTGGATTAAATGAGCAACATTTGAGAAATGAGAGCTAGCCTACTTAAGGTTCACTCCAGATTGTTGCTGGTCAAGAATTAACATCGGGAATTTTTTCAGATTTCCCCATTTAAGGGAAATCAGCTATTGAGGTCGTACTCATTACGCGATTTTCGAAATGTCCTTTAATCCTACGCAGGAGAACACGAAAATGAGGTCCGTTCAAAATGATATATATATATATATATATATATATATATATATATATATATATATATTTGACTGTTATCACTCTAGCGGTCGCAAATATTGTTTAATCGTTACCAAAATCGATATTTGGTCGTTTTATGAAACCCGAAAGATCAAGTTCGTTAATGGCTGAAATCGGACCAGTGTGAGGGGGATAGGGTATAGAGGAGGGATTTTCGAAACCTAAACAAAAATATTGATGCCAATAGTCAACTTTGACCAAATTATTTTTAAAAAAATTGTAGATTGATTTGAAACGAAATATACCATCGAAAGAAGACTGGCAAATGAAGAGATTAGTGGCTGCCGAGAGTAGTAGCAAGCAATCCTCAGCAGGTAGTGCCCCAAGAAGATGCAAGGAAATGCAAGTGCATCCAACCTCAGCTGAGGCCCCTCCTGCATTGGGGAAAGTTGGGCCTTTCTCACCTCAGCTACGTCAACAGTCCGCCGAGAGTGTTCATACCAGCTTACTCACATAAGGAAGCTGTTTTCCCCAAATCTGAGCTTGATCGGTCATCCATCTTCTTTAATGCCACTTGGAATGGGGAGTCCGTGGAGTTACTTGATCAGGAGAAGCAAGCTGCTGACTCCTCGTAGGGAGAGAACTTGAACTTGAGGAAACTAACTACGTCAACATGGAGTTTGAGGAGGTTTGGCGAGAGTTGAAGTGGGCAAGACACTTGAAAGGAGAAGCAGGCTAAGTTTCACATCTTCTTGCAAAGTCAAAGTTCACATCATTTATATGGGTCATAAATCAAACCTATCTGCCTTAAAACTATAATTTGAGATAGTGTAACAGACTTTTTTTCTCATTTCAGAGACCAATAAAAAAAATAAGCAAAAATAGAGCAAAAGCTCCTCATAACCAATTGCTCTAGTTTTGATTATTACTTATCTGCAGAACACGTCGGAAGAACTGATAATAAAACAATCCATTCAAAATCCTCTAAAATGGTATTATTTTCTAACTGATTCTAACAAAGCAACTTTTAATGATGTAAATATTTCGACGATTGAAACATATTATGATGTCCAAAGACTACTTCATGGAAGTACCGGTAGGACATTAGGAATGGTAAATTATGCTTCAATTGTGTTAACATAAACCATACGAATTCCCAGCGTAGAGTAAAAAGATTTAATGTATGCATCACCCTCTGCTTTATTAGAATTCAAAACCCTCTAATCAATATGAAAGCCAAACGAATATCTTTCCACAGATTGTTTAAATGTCCAATTGGAGCGATTTTTTTTTCAAATTTATTAGACGGAGGTTTCTTGTCGTTAAATGGCAATGATCTAGCAGTCCGGACGTTTTTTGAAAGGGGTTTAGAGGAGGGAATTGGGGGAAAAGGGCAAAGGATTAAGACTCGGGGGTTAATATAATTAGTGGAAACAAATAATTATTAAGGAGAATAATAATGGATTTCACAATGGAGGTAACAGAACGATTGCACGAAAGTTATAAATAAACCAACACGGCTACGTCACTTGGCGTGAGTCTACGATCCTAACGAGCATAAAAGGATTCCACAGCTGTTCACAGCCAATGGAAATGTCAGTTCAATAGGGCAACTAAATTTTACAAATTTGGAGGAATCACATCCCATAAATTTTAAAGATTGTTGTATTCCGTCAACAATATCATTCAAATTAATTCTTTTGGTTTATTAAATCGATATTGGTTTCTTCTCCAACGGTCTCGTCCGTACTGTGCAAACTAATATTCTATTTCTTTTCGACTGCCCTCCTGTCATCTTGATAACAAGCACGTGATAACCTGAGCAGAAGAATATGTACGTTTGATGAAATGAAGCAGGCAATTTATCAAATCATCCCTAATTTCAGAAAACTGTAATAGGAAAGCCACATTTTCATTAGGTACTACAGTCATTAAAGGGGCTCATGTTAACCATGTGAGTTAAATTGTTGGTCTTATCTCACTTAGTAAACTGAGAGTCGTGAGTTCGATTCCTACCTGAGCAATAGGAATTTATTTAGAGAGGAACTAATTAAATAAAATCCTTCGTTCCACCCTAGTTATAAAGGGGAGGGGGCCTGTAGATAACTAGCCGTAATTAGCCCTAGTAGCATAAATTGGACAACAATAAATATAATAACATACAATTATAAAAGGACCTTAATTTACTTCAGTATTAACATGTCCAAATATTCTAAGGAATCTTTTAAATCACTATTTTTAATAAATAAATTTTAGTTGTCTTTTGCGGCATATCTCCAGTAGATACTGGAGATATGCCGCAAAAGACAACTGACATAAGTTCCCAGCGACGGAGTTTAAAACAAAATAAATTTTAAAAATTCACAACTAACTGAAGAGAAACTTCAAAATCATTATTTACGAATTAAATTTAATAAAGCTCAATTTGAAAACAATAACTAAATGAACAGTAATCTTACTTTACTCCATAAAATATCATGTATTCCCTTTTCGTTTATTTTATTTTCTGTATTCTTAATTTTTTTTTATTTGGTTTTGTTATGGAGTATTTTTCCCATTAATTTAAGTGTTTTATATTATATATATATCATTCTTATATTAATTTAATTATTTATTGTATATTTTATTTAATTATATTTTCTTATTTGTTAAATAAATTTTATATTTATATGGCATTTGTATATAGAACAAATATTTTGTAAACATATAAAATAATTATTGTAAATAGCTCAATCCACTGTAGATGGAGAAAATTATATAAACATACTATCTCATTTCAGAAATCCTGAACTTAGAAGGAGGGGGTGGGGTTAAAATCATAGCAATCGGACCAGAATACTGATTCCAGTTGACCAATTCATTAAGTGTTTGACATAATCAGGTGGTATGAGCTGTCAACGGGAGAAGTCGCTGGAAAGACATTTTTAGCAGATTTCCCTTAAGGGAAATCAGCAATTGAGGTCGTACAAAATTTCTTCAAATGTCCATCGATCCTACCCAGGAGATGACGAAAATGAGGTCCGTTCAAAATTATAAATATATATATATATATATATATATATATATATATATATATATATATATGTGTGTGTATAGATATATATATTTGTCTGTTAACGCTCTAGCGGTCGCAATTTTCGTTTGATCGTTACCAAACTCGATATTTAAGCGTTTTATGCAAAAATAAAGATCACGTTCGTTAATGGCTGAAATCGGACTAGTGGGAGGGGGGGTTTAGAGAAGAGGATTTTCTAAAATTTGAAATATTTCCGTTACTATACGTCGGATCGAAAAATGGTATAGAGTCAATCTTATTGCAAATTAAATTTACTATAAATAATGTTATATACATGTATTCTGTATCTTGAATATTAACCGAGATATTAGCATTTTTCTGTTTTCAACTTCTGAGACGAGATCAGCCAACTTCGGGCCTAGTCGTGAGTTTCCGTCAAGAGCTAGTTCGGGCCGTTGCCGTAACTATTTGACTCTCTATTCTGAAATTTCTCTATTGTAAAACTTCACGTGGGAAATCTGCTTAGTTTACGCAGCCCCTGCGTGACGGACTTTTTTTGCTTGTTTCTGAAAACGTTTCAATGCCCCAGTTTTAACTCCATTTATAATTTAGCATAAAAAATTATTTACATTTAGATTTATAATATCTCACTGTAAATTGTGGTAGGCTGAGAGGTGTCCTAGAGGTACAGCAGATGATAAATTACAGTTCTTAGGTTGGCAGGACAAGTTGTCGGCAAATATGTCACTTCAAAGGGCACCATTCCATCTTGCCTCTTCATTAGTGCCAAGATAGCACTTGACGCTTTTTGTGCATTAAACATAACGAACGCTTATTGTACTACTAGACATGTTACCCGCCGTGGTTGAAATAGATATGGTTACCAAAGATTGGATGCACAAAACCATTCAATCATATTCACCAATAGCACAAATGCCCTGAAACACTTTTTTTTCCCGAGATGCTTATTTAGACAAAGTTACGATTAGAATTGCTGTCAGCCGAAAACTAATTGATATAATGTGTTTTCCCATCGAAATATAAATATTAGATAAATGGAAGCGCTACATAATCCATTTATTTCCATCAAATTAGTCATATTTATAGCTTTTATTTTATTTTATTATTATTTGTATTGCCTATTGGATGAATATTGACGACTTCATAATCATTCTTGGGATCACATAAATCAGATTTTCCCGTCGAAAGAGAACGATTACATTACATTAGCATCCGTAGAAAACATGTGATAAAATTTTGTTCATGAATTCTGTTGTAATACGATAGAAGAATGTTTGAGGACTAAAGTATCAAATTGCACATATTAACAATACTAAGTCTCTTAATAATACATCTACAAAGAATTTTCAAATTCTATGTGGTCATTTTCATGAAATGAATTAATTCTGATGCCCGGAAAGCGGAAATAAAAATTTCAAAACTCATAAATATGAATGTCCATTTGGGAACACAATCGTTATTCTAAGCAAAATTCATTCTTCACATTTTTTGATAAATCCAATGAAAATTAAAAATTGATGAATATTTATTTTCACGTAGAAGCAACCCAAAATTCTCACATAGACTAAGTTGTATCTTGGAATAATTTAATAAAATTTATGATGGCTTTATTTTTTATTTTCATTTCAGTGTAATCTTTTTAATTTGATAAATGATAATGATGACCTATCACTACTATCAATTCAGTTATTCATTAATCACATGCTTTTGTGAATTCTAATACAATGCCGCCGGTGTCAATGTATTACTGCAGCTTTGACACTCCACCAAGTCTAAAATGAAAGTAATTATGCTTTTATATATTTATTCCCAATAAAGGCCAATACTTGTCTTGAACCAGACTAGAATAGTATTATTTATTAGCCATAAAACTAAATGATACAATTTTTTTAGACATTACCAGGGAAGTGTGTGGTAAAGATGGAACTCTTTCCTTTCCATCTAATGTTTTTGAATTTTTTACATTTGTCAGCGACAGCGCGTTTTAAGACAAAGAGCTCCATCGTCAGTGTCATCAAATTTGCCCCGGTTGACTGAAGTCGGATTGGACCCCCTCAGTCGAGACCAGCCAACTTTGATGGCTTCTTGCTCTGAAAGCGCAAATATATAATAATAATAAATTATTATTATTCGCCGAGAAAGTAAGAAAATACCAGGATTTGGATATTGAAATAAAACCCCTATTACAAGCTAGATTCTTTCAGTGTCACTGCAGTCGCAATATCAACAAATGGCTTAATTCCAAAGACCACATTAAAGGCAAGATAATTTCTCAATTTACCTGTCCTATTAATAAGATTATCACAAAAATGCTAGAATTGTCCGTAAATTTTTAAATTCCCAATTAAAAAATAAGGAAAAATAAATACATAGAGCGGTTGCTTACGGCCCTCGCTATAATAAAATCCAGTTAAACCTGAGAGTTAAAAAAAATAATAATAAATACAATGTTTCCTGATAGAAGACCGTTTTGGTGGGTTTCTTTATATCTACCGTCCTATTTTCATATATGTACGTCAAGCACATCCCTTTGAGAAAAATGAATTTTTCCATTGAGTTCACTTTAACAAAATATTATCTATTAGGGGTAAGGTGTATTACATTCCACATTTTAACAATATTCATTTTATTTATATATGTATATAGGTATGTGTAAAATATATAGACACACACACACAATACCTTTTTTTATCTATTGAGGAATTGAGGTAATATCTGTTTATTATCATTACACTTATCATTTATTACCCCACCCTTGCCTTAATTCTCTCTTACAACTTGCAAGTGTAGTAAGACCAGAGGGTAGATTAAACTTGAAGAATCTATACTCATACTGACCTAATATGCAGACTACAGGAGGGATGGCTGCCTAACAACTCTAGCCGCAAGTGGAATTTTACCCATTCATGTCTTTATTGGTGAGATGAATGGAATTTTTCTCATGATCCCATTATTCTTGAATGGTCAGATGTAGAAGGCAACGGGAAACCACGCCATGTCCTTGCTTTCCTCTCATTCCCATGAAAATCAGGTGTACCCGTACGAGATCAATTACTAGGCGTAGGTTGTTGATACCTTATTTCAGGAATCAAAAGTTTGAAATTCTTGAATAATTAGAAGACTTCTTGCAGGGTCAAGAAGTTTTAATGACGTTGATAGACTCCACTTGACTCTCTGACGTCAGGACAGAGTTTTGAAGTACTTATCGAGAGAAATATATTTGGTTGCCTCTGGAACAGTTGAAGCTGGAATTTGAAGAAACTCAACAAAATACAACACAAAGAAAGAAAAGTTGGCCACCCTACAAAGAAATAACAAGCAAAAAAAAGTAGGAAAAAAAGTCATTGTTTTGAAACGAGATGTGGAAACTTTAAAATGTCCGGCACACAGACGTTGCGTTAACAAAGGGGATTTCTTCAAGTGCTCGTATGTGACAATGCTGACCTTACCTCTCCATATATTCTCTATTTCTCAATAAAGGGGCTGCGCAAACTAAGCAGATTTCCCACGTGAAGTTTTAAAATAGAGGAATTTCAAGAGAGCCGAGAAGTCAAGGAAACGGTCGAACTAGCTTTTGGCGGGAAAGTCACTCTCGTCCGTTAGCCGCCCAGATTTAATAAAAATGCAAAAATCTCGGTTAATATTCAAGATAGAGAAAAAATGTATATAACAATATTTATAGTAAATTTAATTCGCAATAAGATTGATTCTGTACAAATTTTCGATCCAACGTACAGTAACAATGTTTCGATCAAATGAATAATAACGGAGATATTTCGAATTTTTGAAAATCCTCCCGTCTAAACCCCCCCTCCCGCTGGTCCGATTTCAGCCGTTAACGAACTTGATCTTTCTTTTTACATAAAACGACTAAATATCGAGTTTATTAACGATTAAACCAAAATTGCGAACGCTAGAGCGGTAACAGACAAATATATATATTTGTATTTGTTGTTGGATACGTTCTGCTCATCCGCCCCCCCCCTTCTTTAGTTCTTGGACTACTAAAATTTGAGTTATTAAAATATAAATTATTCTTACAATTCAGAAGCCGTTTCAGTTGGGAATTTATTTTAATTAACTGAGAGATTTCTCATTATCTACTCACGGTGGTATTGTGTTACCAGTGTGCAGATTTCTCTATTGTAAAACTTCACGGGGGAAATCTGCTTAGTTTACGCAGCCCCTGCGTGACGGACTTTTTGTTAAAGTGCGATGACTAAAAGTGGGAGTTTACTGAAGACTTAAACTTAAATAACGATCAAAAATTATTTAATAAATAAAAACTAATATTATATGGTAATAAAAATTAAAATGGTTTTCATAGTTAATGAAATTAAAATAATCGATACATAAAAACACATTTAGATAATACATATTGAAGAAGCATCTCTCTAATACACGTACGCGCACACATACTCTTATATATAAATAAACACATTTAAATGGTATTGTAAAGATATTCAGTTTTTTAAAAATAAAATTCAGTTTTAAAATCAAAGCAAATTAAAACTAATTTTTTGTGTATAAGTTTGTGTTTCTTAAGTGCTAAGCAATTATGAGAATGTACGGACTAACTTTAGTCAGTAATTCGTATATGTCATGGGCTATTTGTAAATGTTCACGTTTTCTGCTGTCTGTCAAGTATGTGGTTTATAGAAAAAGGCACTTTGGAAACATTACATACTATTAGGAATCCATATATTAGGAAAGAATAGCCTATACAAATTCTAGTAAGAATAACTTGAACCCTTCTGGTTAATGTTTTTTCCTCCCCGTCGTGTATTGTATATTTAATTTTTTGTATATTTGTTGTGTGTCCGCAACCAGTCTTGTTGCAATTCCTTATGAACAATAACTTTAGTCTTTTAACTGAGTTTTGTATGTCCTCTGATGTCAGTTGATCAATGTTGATGTTTTTAGTCCTTCGTTTTGCCTTGATGTCATCTCCAATGCTTCGTCCCATATTATGCTATCCTGTTACACGACTAGGATTGAGACCAATTCATCCGTATATGACTTTAGGATTGTCTTCCCCACGATAACGCTTTGATATTAAATTAATCCCAAAAATACTCAAACATCAAAATATAATTCCAATAATATAAGCTAAAAGGAAAGTCAAAAATGCTTTCAAATCTACTAGAAATGTCTTTATAGCTCATTAAATGCCCAGGACCATGGATAGGGGGGTTACACTATTGATGCTCTACAATTGTTGTCTTATTTATTTTTTAGCGACACATAAATTAAAAGAGTTATTCATACTTTTACGTTTTCGGCAGTCAGTTAACCCAACTTCTAATTATTGAATTATTATTTAGAAATAGAAAATATATGGTGAGATGAGATCTGCAGTGTGTCAAAACTTGGGAAATTTGCTTAGTTTACGCAGCCCACGCGTGACGGACTTCTACTTATTTACAAATGCAAGTATAGTTACTAATTAAGCTTGATTTCTCACCAGAACTCCATTTCATCTGTGTACTCCGAAGAATATTTATCCATGTTCTCGTTTCGACTCCTACATTATTACGTCGGTGGTCGTCTGAAAGCCTTTTCCGGTAGGCTTTGAAAAGTTAACTGTTGAATAAACATTGAGGCTGTTCTGAAACGTGTCCCGGAAAGCGGAAAACGAAATTAGCTCTGGCAGAAGCTACCAGCTCCATGCTCTCAATTTGGGACATGATAGCGGCATCTAGAGGCTTTTAACTTAACTAAATACTCTCAGCTGGAAACTGTCTTGTTGACAACATAACGCTATTGGAAACACATGGAAACAGCACCTTTGGCCTTTGGTTGCAATTGTCGAGACAAATTTAATCAATGCATATGTATATGGGATAAATTAAAATTACGATTCTAATTAACAAAACATTTCTAAAAAATAAGATTAAATCACATTCGAATTTTTTTTTTCTCATCAAAATAACCCTATGAGGAGTTATTTATTTCAATACACGTTCCATTGCCAAGTGGGATATTACATGTATTATTATGAGTAAATACATTTTTATTTTACAATATATATGTTTATCAACTATCTACTCAAATATTATATACAAGAAATACAATATAAAAATAAGTAAGATAATTACAAACAAAATTAATAAATGTCATTAAAGGGGCTCATGTTAGCCATGTGAATTAAAGTGTTGGTCTTATCTCACTCGGTAACCTAGTGTGGCGAGTGCGATTCCCACCTGGGCAATAGCAATTTATTTTTTGATAAACACATTAAATAAAATTCTTAGTCCTACCCTGGCTTAATAAATAATCTAACTTAAAAATAAATAAATAAAATTTTAAGGCTTTTCTGATTTTCGATTTCGGTGGGGATCAATTTTTTTTTTTAGTTTTAAGACCATTTTATGTACAATGGTATCAAAATTGAAAATCTTGTCTGTCTGCCTACTATTTTTTTTATTCCACTATTCAAAAACGGCTCTGAGGACTTCAATGATTTTTTGAATTTGTGACTCAACAATCCCAAGGAACAAAGTGGGTACATGAGAGTTCGAATTTTCAACTAGGAGGGGGGAGGGGAGGTTACTTCGGCGTGAAAATGGAAATTCCTTAAAATCTTTGTTACTATAGGTTTTATTGAAAACGTGTAAAGAGTGATTTGTGTTTAGAATAAAAATGTTGACCCTATATCGTTATTTACGTTTATGAACTCTGATATTTTGACTTCCGCGACTTAGTTGGGGTCTGAAGGGAAAGCCTGGATAGAACTGGGAAATTTTATATTTATTATGGGAATGAGTATTGCTAATATAAACGATTTTCTACTTTAAACTTTTAATGACGATCTTGATTCCACGCGTGTTATCTTACCACGCAGATGTATGAAAAAGGAGCTTCACATCTCTGCATAAAAGTACGTAGAATTTTTGTTTATTATTATTTACGTCCACTTTATGCTACTAGGCTAATCGGGACGGGTTATCTACAGGTTACCACCCTTTTCAACCCAAGGTGGGATCAAGGAGTTTATTTAGTGAGTCCGTCATTAAATAAATTTCTACTGCCCAGAGCGGGATTCGAACCCGCCACTCTAGGTCTGCCACGCGAGATTAGGACCAACGCTCTAACTCGCACGGACAACCCGAGCCCAATACGTAGAATTATCTATTGTAAAACTTCACTTGGGAAATGTGCTTAGTTTACGCCGCCCCTGCGTAACGAATTTTTTTATTGTAACCCCTCCCTTTTATTACCGCACGTTAATAATAATCCAGCATACATTCCAACACGTGTTATTCCATGCTTAAATACCACATATATTTTTTCAGGGGGTCATTATTATTATGAGATACACGAAAATATTGTATGGTGAAGTCATAAATTCAGATTTTAGGTCTATATTTAACTGTTCATTCAACTCTAATATTCTTTAATGGCTGAAATTGGACCGCGAATAGAGGTCGGAACTTGGTTTAGAAGGCTCCCGCCTCCCGTTCGAACATTCAAAACATCGGAAAACTGTTGATGCTCTAAACTTGTTGTTCCATAAATTTCTTCGTTACTCACATATTAAGCTAGTTATTCGGTGGTAGTTTCTTGTTTTTAGTTTCCAGGAAACCCCGACTTCTGAACATCGTATTTTCGCTTAGAAACTGTGAATATATGGCAAATGAGATAGTGGGGTGACTGATAGTGGGCCATCCAGATTAAGAAAAATCTGCTTTAGTTTAGGTGACTACCCAAACTTAGCTTCCAAGGGGTCGCAAATAGTGAAAAGAAATCTACTTCAAAACAGTAGTGTGTGTGTGTGTGTGTGTGTGTGTGTGTGTGCTGATAATGCTGGAAAGGTAGAACGCATCCAAAAGATTTAATTTTCGGAAGAGTTAATGGTCTCATTTCTGAGTCCAAGATATTAAGAGAATAATATACTGTTGGCTGAGACTGAGCTGAATGACGGGCGTTAGGGAGGCTCACACAAACGAATTTCCTATTCGGAGTGGAATTGTGTCGGGGGGGGGGCGGAGTTTCATTCCTATCTGACGGAGCTCCTGGCTGAGGCATTTTCCTGACGAGAGAGCAAGCAATTCAGTCCTCCACTTCAAATAATATTCTCCTCTCAAGGTTTAATGGCAGACCAAGGAACCCCAAGATGGCGAAATAAAGGAGACACACAAATATAGGAAGGAAAAGTTTTGTGTTCTTTATTTTTGAGGAGGAGAGGTGATCGTAATAAAGGATCTCGGCTCTACACACCCTTATATATCCTTACTGGGGGTGAATAAAATAATATATTGTTAGGTTTATTACAAAATCAGTAACAAACGTTGTTTATTAGAGTTCTTTTGTATTGCAAAATTAAACACACATAAGCTTCACAGTTTTTATCACTGCACAATTTATTTAACAATGCACTACACACTTGGTTTCTAATTCTTAATTACTACTCACAGTATGCACTGATAGCTTCACTGTTCTTCAGATTACACAGTCCAATAATTCACTCACGATTACTGAAGTTCACAAAAACACGACACTGCACTGCTATACTGTTCTTCGCATAAACACTTTACCGCAATGTAACTAAGTCGCACTGTTGCACTTAACGCCTTGATGATCACTTAAAGACAGCCGAGAACACACTAACTATCGGGGCGAGCTGTACGCTTTTATAAAGGAGCGGAGACAGCAATGCGTAATTGTCTGGTCTCTTCTAGATCTGGACTGGTATTGTCGAGGACGGGCGGGACCATATGGCGGTACCCCTTTGATACTCCTCAAATTCGTGACTATCTCAGTTTAGTTTTTCATGTATTTAATTTTCGCAACAATATGACATACTCTGGTGAGCTAAGATTAGCGAAAAATGGACTAAGTACAAATACGGGTATAAATTTGTATAAAATAAATATCGTAATAAATCAGCCTTACCTCAGAAGCATTTCCATTGAGAGAAACGGCAGTGAATGGTGAGGAAAAAGGGAATTGGAAGAAGGACAATATTTAAGGGAATTAAGGAAACTCCCACCAATCCAACGTCTTTACTCTCTGAAGAAGTATAAAATACACAATTTAGGGATGAGATAGCACCTAAAAAAACGACAACTCCATTTTGCCAAGGGAAACGGATTCCCAGTGAAAAGGAGAGAAGGTACCGTATCAACGCCGAAAACGAAGTACCTGTGTCAAGGTGATGCAGCATTAGGTTGGAGCGCCACTCTTGAATGGTAAGGGAATGAGACCGTTGGCCGAAAGGCCATTAGAGGGCGGGGCAGGGGTTCCTAAATCGAAAAACATCTATATATGGATTCGTAATGCATATAAACTATTTATTGCTATTTAACCAGACAACAAATATTGTTGTCCAAATCCTTAGACTGGAATAATGATCCCACCGTTCTAAAAATGGCAAGTGGCATAGAGGTTAGATTTAGGAGATATGTATTATATTTGAAAAGGAGGTAAGTAAACATGATTTCGTATCTTTTTACTAGGATAACCAGAAGGAACAGGGAAGGATTCCAACGAGAAATACTTAGCAGTGTTTTTCTTTCCCTTACATGTTTCCTTTTGTCCACGTCTAATGCAGATAACCATTGTATCTCATACGTGGGAGTTGGCTCAGTGTTTAACGCAATGGATTAGTATTCTAGAGGTACTAGGTTCAAAACCGAGGGTATAAAAACTAAATTTTATGCTATGTTATTGGGATGGACTTCTACTCGGCCACCGATTTCCATTCAGCGTTGTGAATTCCAATTCTCTATTTAATTGAGTTAACGCCCGACACGCAGGGGCTGCGTAAACTACTTCGATTTCTCCCCTGCTAGTATGAGACACTGTATATCTCTTATCCCCTCTATATTTTCTGTTTCTAAATTAAAGTCCCATAAAAAATAAGTGGGGATTCACTGACGGCAGAAATCAAGATGGGACGAATAACTCGCTTAACATATAAGCTAAGAAAAACTTTATAGAACTGCTATTGTGGAGCAAAAATAGACAAAATTAACATTTTTCAATACAACGCATAATAACGGAAATAATTCAATCTATTTTCAAATTTCCCCATTTTACCCACCCCTCCCTGGTCAACGTAATGGCCATTAAAGTTAGTTTTGAATTAAACGGTTACATATCAATTATGGTAATATAAAATGAAATAAACATTTTCGAGTAAAATACGTAAAGCCTAAATTAATGACGTCATCAAATAAAGTATTCCCATGTATCTCCAAAATTAAAAAATCATTAAAAACCATGATTGGTATTTAACTTTGGAATGAAGTGGTTCATGAATGACTAAAATATGCCAATATCATTCTTAATATTCAAGATAGAGAAAAATGAATATAACAACACTTACAGAGCATTAGATTTGAAATAAGTTTGGTTCTGTACACATCTTCGATACGACATATATCAACGGAGGTATTTTGAATTTTCAATTCCTACCCTTTCCAATGGTCTGGTTTGAATCATTAACGAACTTGATCTTTAGTTTTTGGCTTCGGTAAGACAAAAATTACGACCGCCAGTACGATAGCAGACCAAGGTATATATTAAGTTCTGGACGGACCTCGTATTCGTCATCTCCTGGGAATGATCCATAGACATTTAAAGAAGTTTTTCGAAAATCTCGTCACCAGCACGACCTCAGTAGCTCATTTCCGCTAGAAATCAGCTAAAATGTCTAACACATATCTTCTTTGGCTTGACCCCCTGCACAAATCTGTCTTATTATCAGATATACATGTAATTCGCAATATTATCTGGACCTCACTAGCATAGTTACTGTCGACAAACACCTCAAAATCCGTTCCAAATGACCAAGAGTTAGTCTGGCTTGTTAATTTGGCCTGTTAATTGGGTAGAATATAACTCTCAATTACTGGTAGAGCAGCTGACAAAGTGAGTCGGCAACTAGCCGCGAGTTGACTCCTCATCTCCCGGCAGATTAAACTTTAATATTCGCCCAATCCGACCGTCCCATCCGTCCGGCCAACTTACCTCGCTCCAAATATTATCAGATGTGGTCATCTCTGAGCCTCTCTCTCTATTAGTCCCTTGATTTGGGTCAACTTTGAAGTTATAAATGAAGCTAAGATTCGCGAACACCGCCGGTTTAAACATAACTGGACAGGGAAAGTTTTACATATTTGTTAAATTTTGTCAGTACGCAAGAGGTGCTTGTACTTAGCAGATTAATTCATAAAGGTACACCAAAACGTCTAGTAATGAAACGTACTTAAGTTAGAGAGAGAGAGAGAGAGAGAGAGAGAGAGAGAGAGAGAGAGAGAGGGTGAGAGGGGGAGAGAGGGAGAGAGTTTCAGTTCTCAATTCCAGCCTGCAAGCGAGTGAGAGCTGCAATGTTACCTGTTCTAATATACGACTATAAGACACACTGAAAAAAGTGCAATGTGGACACAACTTTTCTAGAAAGCAGGGCTATTCTCCATTGTGGTTCTAAGCCGTGCGATATGTGGTCCATGGCCACTCCTTAGACCATCTGGGAATTGACAGCTATCGAATGGGATGATATCCTATAATCTCATTTACAGAAAACAGAAAGAATCGTTTTACTTCTTCGATTGATTTAAAATGACGAAACAACTTAGACTTGTCAAGTTTAGTATTTATTAGATGAATTAGGGCTTAAATGATTGTTCAAAATCTTTTCTTCATTAGATGTTTAGCAAGGAAAAAAAATTTTCAGTTAGATTAGCTCCATCTACTGAGGAACATTTTATTCCGGATATAGACTTTATTTGAAAAAGTGTGTTTGTCTGTTTTTAGAAGGAGGAAAACTGCCAGATCTCAAAGGGTAAGCATTTACCAATATTGGAATGATTGATTGCAGTGCCGTTTTTACGTAAAGAACAGTGCAGTGCCGTGTTTACGTAAAGAACAGTGTAGTGCCATGATTATGTAAAGAACTGTAAAGTACCGTGTTCTTTGTGAAGATCAGTGCAGTGCCGTGTTATTTTGTGAACTTCAGTGATCCTGAGTTATTGTGCAATAAGAAGTGGAGTTATCAGTACATACTTTGAGTAATAGTTAAGAATAATTTACCAAATGTGTAGTGCATTGTCAAATAAATTGTTCTGTGATAAAAACTCTAAAGCTGGTGTGTTTAATTTTGAGACCCAGAAGAACTCTAATAAACAACGTTTATTGTTTAACTTAAGAACTTTTTTAAACAACGTTTATCCTTCAGTTGAAGACTGATATTCGAGGCTCGAACAGGGCGTTAAAGCTCAAAAGAGCAATGTCCGATGCACTCCTATTTTTCCTCCGGACTTATATCGAGCAGAAGTCAGCATTAGAGTACTCATCATATCGGGCGAAAATGTCTGATCTTATGGCTGTGTATTCCGATATGGAAATTAATGCATCTAGGACTGCGCGGAAAATTTGCCAAAAACATCTAGTAAACTAACATCTTCCTTGCACGTTCACTTTGGCAGCTTTCAAGATCATATATTACACTATTGTCAAGTCTATAAACATTACAAAGAACTTCTGGGAACTACCTGATCACATTTTTTGAAGGGTTTTGTGAGTCTCGCCTGGCTCTTCGCTCTATATCATGTATTACATTCGATACCTTCTAGCTTTTAAAATGTGGAAGGGGATCATGAAGGGAGCTGAAGAAAACAAAAAGTAAAGCTGGCAATACTGATATGCCTTGCCCCAGACTTCCACGAAAAGGTTTCAACGGGAGGAATTCTCAGGGATAAATTACCGAGGGTGTCTAAGTCTCACACGGACATCAAAGCCTTTTTTATGCAGGCCATGTTCTCCGTCAGGGACAAGGGCAAAGGTCCTACCTTCTGGCGGTTTCTTTCATCTACTTCGTACTTCTTAAATTAGTAATTAACTCTGTTTACGTTTTCATGCACGTAGATTTCCCAAAAATACTTTTGTTATTGGAATGTTCACAATATAGCTAATATAGTGAGCAATACTTGATGAAATTAGCCATAAATGATGACTTACTTTCCATGGAAAATATCTTTCCAATTGAAGAAGTCGATGAACTGAGTATTCTATACTTTTTTTTTTTCGGTACCATAACAGTGTGCCCTAAGTTTCGTTCCAATATTTCAACGTCCAACAAGTCTATTTATACGTTACAGGGGGATAAAACGAATCCAAATGTGAAATGCTGAAACAGTATTCATAAGATTAAATTAAATAGAACATTACAACAGTAAACACAACAGGTTTAAAAAATAATTTTATTATATTTATTAATACAGTTGTGTTGGAGCTAAGGCTAAAATGGCGAGTTCGATTCCCATCCCAGAAATAGAAATTTATTGAGTGATGAACTCGTTGAATAAACTCCTTAGTCCCACCCTGAATGGTGGTAATCTTTCGATAATCCGTCCCAATTAGCCATAGTAGAAAAACGTCGACCTTAATAAATAATAATATAGTTGAGTAAATATTATATCATCAGCGTGTGTATATTTCTGTTTGTATTATGGTACTAGTAACGTTCACTAACGCCAAATGAGCCAAGCTCAGGCTAAAATATGTAAATATCAGCCAATAAAATACCTATCTGTCTATCTATATTACGGTCATATCTTAGTGGAGTTCTGTTCATAAGTAGAAAGGTAGATTACAGGCAGGCTGCACTGATATTGTTAGCAGATTTCCCTTAAGAGAAATTAGTTATTGAGGTGTACTCATGGCGTGATTTTCGAAACATTTCTTCAAATTCCCATCGAACCTACTCAGGAGATGACGAAAATGAAGTCCTTTCAAAATTATATATATATATATATATATACAAACAATTTATGTTTGATCGTTACCAAATTCGATAGATAATCATTTTATGTAGAATGAAAGATCATGGTCGTTATTGGCTGGAATCAGACTAGTGAGAGGGGGGGGGGTTGAGTGGATTTTTGAAAATTCGAAATATCCCCGTTATTATCGAAGAATTGTATAGAACAAACTAAAATTAGACTGATTGAGATAAACATTATTCTGATACATTATAAATTAAAGTACTAGATATAGTAAATGGTTTTCAATAAGGTTAATATGTTATATTACGATATGTTTCAGTAACCGTTTTAGCAGATTTCCCTTAAGGGAAATCAGCTATTGAGGTTGTACTCATGACGGAATTTTCGACATTTTTCTTCAAATGTCCATCGATCCTACCTAGTAGATGACGAAAATGAAGTCCGTTCAAAACTGTATATATATATATATATATATATATATATATATATATATATATATATATATATAAATATATATATATATATATACATTTGTCTGTTACCGGTCGCAATTTTTGTTTCATCGTTACCAAACTCCATATTCAGTCGTTTTATGTAAAAAAGAAAGATCAAGTTCGTTAATGGCTGAAATAGGACCCGTGGGAGGGGGAGTTTAGAGGGAAGGATATTCTAAAATTTGAAATATTTCCGTTACTATACGTCGGATCGAAAAATTGTATAGTTTACTATAAATATTGTTCTATACATTTATTCTGTATCTTGAATATTAACCGAGATATTTGTATTTGTATTCTGCGTGTGGTCGGCTATGTTCCGCCTTTCCGCCGAGAGCTGTGGTGGCCGTTTCTGTAACTATTAGTCCCTCGTGAATAGGTTTAGAGGTTACTTACTACTACAGCTGTTATTAGGCAGATTTCTCTATTGTAAAACTTCACGTGGGAAATCTGCTTAGTTTACGCAGCCCCTGCGTGACGGGTTTTTTTCGTCTGCGTAAAAACTATTTCTGTCAATCTGTTCAGCTCTGACAGGTTGCCTGACCTGTTCGTTTACAAATCAGACGCTTTTCGTCGGGAGTTTAGTAAAACTGACTTTAAGATTTTTCATTAGTATGTTGATGTATTTATTCTAAAACTTGAGGTGGGAAATCTTCTTAGTTTACGCAGCCCTTGAGTGAGGGACTTTTGAAGTTTTATGACATTATAAAGAGAACGTATAAGTTCCTCCGAATGAAAGGACTCCCAAGTTTGTGGCAATAGAAAATAATTTGATGCCAGGAGATATAGTATAGGATTAAATTAGACAGCATCATTCATCAGATGTGAATTTGCCCCTGATATTGGAGTATGAGTGTATCGGTGAAGAGATAGGCATTGAGAACACGATCTGGGGAGAAGGTTGGGATGTTATTTGTTGGCCGTCTTTCATCAATTGGACCACTCCCCACGTCCTCTCTCCGTTCGCTCCAATGCCTCGACAGATTGATTTCTTACTCACCGTATGTTATATTATTACTAAATCAATACAGAGTGTATAGTCCATAATTCGCTTATTTTTAAGGATTTCCTTTAACCAGAACTCAGTTTGAGGGAAATCAGCTATTGAGGTTGTACTCATGACGTGATTTTCACAAAAGTACTTCAAATGTCCGTCGATCCTACCTAGTGGATGACGAAAATCAAAATTGTATTTATGTACATATATATATATATATATATATATATATATATATATATATCCGTTACCGCTCTAACTGAATAATTTTGGTTTAATCGTTACCAAACTCGATATTTAATCGTTTTATGCAAAAACAAACATGAAGTTCGTTAATGGTTGAAATCCGACCATTGGAAAATATCTCCGTTATTATGGGTCGGATCGAAACATTGTATAGAACCTATCTTATTGAAAATTTCATGTTCTCTATAAATGCTGTTATTTACGTATTTTCATTACCTGAGATATTTGCTTATTTTTAGTTTTTGGCCTTCAGTAAACCCCCACTCCTACTCATCCCATATTAAGAGTAAGCTGTTACATTATGAAGTACTTTATTTGAATCCTAATTAACAAATATTTTTCTCATTGAACTTTTACGTCTTGAGGTAAATGCAAGTAGGTGACGCAAGTGGGAAATCGTCTTAGTTAACGCAGTCCCTGCGTGACGAACTTTTTACCGTTTTGAACCAATTTGTGTGTTCCTATCGTGGTCATAATGTTTTGATATGTCCCAATTTCTCTAATGTATTATCATAGTCTCACCCTGAGTAGAAAAGGTTGGTAATCTGTAGATAATTCGTCTCATTGAGCAAAAAAGTGGATGTTAATAAATAATAACAATGTAATAATTGAATTTGAGGGAATTTTAATAACGAATGTATTATATAAGTATTATTTAAAAACAAAACTTTTATTTGACTATAATCCTATTATGTTAGCATTTATTAAAAATAAATACATTCCATTTGATGACCACTATGACATATGCGAGGTATAATTGATAAAATATAAACATTATTAGATTTAGATTTATTTATTTATGGAAACCTCATCAAAGGTGATTTGACTTTTCAATAGTCAAAAATTATACAAAGTGAAATAACAAATGTAAAATAAATAAGGGATAACTATAAGCAACAATAAAAAATAACAAAAAGCAAAACAAAAGTAAAATAAATAAATTGTATTTAATAAATGGACATAGAACTCAATTGAAGTAATTACGATCAGAATAAAAAAAAAAAGTCCGTCAAGCAGGGGCTGCGTAAACTAAGCAGATTTCCCATGTGAAGTTTCACAATAGAGAAATCTGCATTCTGGTAACACAACACCACCGTCATTAAATACAAACGGTAATGAGAAAACTTTCAGTTAATTACAATAAATTCCCAACTGAATTTCAGCCATTAACGAACTTGACCTGTCTTTTTACATAAAACGGTTAAATATCGAGATTCGTAACAATCAAAAAAATATTGCGACCGCTAGAGCGATAACAGACAAATATATATATACATATAATTTTGAACGGACCTCATTTTCGACATCTCCTCGGGTAGGATCGATGAACATTTGAAGAAAGTTTTCGAAAATCACGTCATGAGTACGACCTCAATAGCTGATTTCCGTGAAGGGAAATCTGCTAAAAAAAATGAAGGATTAATAGGAAATGAATGGCTGAAAATGGTGCTTTTCTAATGATAGTCGTAATTTCCTCTTTCAGGGCTGCTTATATACGTAGATTCGCATGTATACAAATGCATATAATTTTAAATCTTGTAGCATACCACAGACTTAATTTGTATGTTACATTTCGTCGTATATATGAATTTTGTGTAGGTATGAAAATATCTTGTTAATGTTTGAGCTGCCTTCCGTCAAAAGTTCTTGTAAGTCGTAGGGGAAGTCCTGGTGTTGTCGTTTTCGACACTGTCAGCATATGTCTTATCGTCAAGAGAATGTTACAAGTTGAGCAAGAAGGTCTGTCAGTCTTTGTCATTAAGTATTAGTGTGTTAATTTGGTGAGGCCGATTCTCTAAATCTCGAGAGAACTACTTGTTTTCTCTTTGAGTTTCTGATACTTAATGGCAACATGCGAGTAGTGTTCTTCATAGTTCGTAGTTTGTTGACAGTACTTGTGCTGTGTCCAGTCGGTTTGCCATGCATCTAAGATTTGTGTTTGGACACATAACATTATTAAGTCTGTTAGGTGATATTTTATTAAGTACCTTAATCTGAATAACATGGGTGAACTGCTTAATCTAGGAAAGGAAGTTAACAGACGATTCGCACAACTTTACAGACTGCTAAAAAGAAGATCTCATTTGTCTACCTAAAACCAACTAGCAATATGCAAGCTAGTACTTAAAACAATATGGATATATGGAATAGAAATGACATTCAGCAAAACCTTCGAACATCAGCCGCATCCAGACCTTCCAATCCAAAGTCCGGCGCACCATAGTAGATGCTCCATATATCACCAACCACATACTCCATAAAGATCTTAATATCCCATTTGTAAAGGACCTAATTCCCCTAAGATTCAGGAAATATCTCTGCAGGCTATCTAATCATCCTAATCCAGAAGTCCTAGCCCTTTCCAGTACCACTCATCCATATTCCCCTCCACGGCGCCTCAAGAGACAATGGCCCAGAGATCTGCTATAAGTGTAAAGTGCAGTGATAGCAGTGGCTATTTTCTTATCAAGTGCCATTCCTCCTTAGCTCTTGACTTCCTTGCTCCTCTCATTGTGGTGAAGGGGTGTAGCTTCTATCGAGAGTGATGGAGGTAGACAATTGTATTGTACATTCACATTACCAAATGCATTTAAATACAGACTGTAATATTCTTAATTTAAACAGAAAAATAATAATTTTATCTCGGGGATAAATGATTTCTCAATTAGGAGATTATGATCAAATTAATATGATGTATACTTCTAATATATATTTAATTTTACGCAGAAGAAACATTCGATACGATACGCTTATTATTAGTTGTCCAACCTTCGATAAGTTAAGAATTTTCGCAGAAGAATTTCTCTGTTATTTGTCGGATGGCCAGTTTATCACTATTACTCGATCCATTTCCCGGAAGAAGGATATATGCGAGTCGTGGACTAATGAAGCACGTTTGAAGCTTGGTCACGTAGCCAGTTTCATGAGGTAATCTCTGGAGGGCTACGTGAAGTCAAGAAGGGCCTATCTTTCTTCTCGAAGGCTTTAGCATTCTTTTGAAAGATGGCTTACTTAGCAAGAGGAGTACTGTTTCCCTTTACTTCAGTATTAATTTTACAGTGGTTTTAGCTGATTTCCCTTAAGGGACATCTCCTATTGAGGTTGTACTCAAGACGGGATTTTCAAAAAATTTCGTCAAATGCCCCATCGATCCGAAAAGATATGAAAATGAGGTCTGTTCAAAATTCATATATATATATATATATATATATATATATATATATATATATATATTTGTCTGTTACCGCTCTAGCGGTCGCAATTTTTTTTTAATCGTCACCAAACTCGTTATTTAGTCGTTTTTAATACAATATATTTGCTGTATCTCATCTAGTAAAGATCTGTTGAAAGTAATATTTTGCATAAATATCGAGGTACATTTACTTTATGTTAAAGTTCAAATACTAAAAAAGTTTTATACAAAAAGAAAGATCAAGTTCGTTAATGGCTGAAATCGGACCAGTGGGAGTGGGGTTTAGGGGGGGGAGTATTGAAAATTCGAAATATCTCCGTTATTATGCGACGGATCGAAAAATTGTATGAAATCAATCATATTGCAAATTACTTTTATATTTACTATAAATATTGTTCTATACATTTATTCTGTACCTTGAGTATTAACCGAGTATTTGCATTTGTATTAAGTGTAACGGACGAGCTATGGTTCCCGCCGAAAGCTAGTCGGCCGTTTCCGTAACTGATCGGCACTCGTATTTCGGATTTCTCTATTGTATTACTTTACGTGGGAAATCTGCTTAGTTTAGTAGAATTTCTCTTTTGTGGTTTTATATTCGTTGCAATTAATTTTGAATTTTTTATTTTAATTTTATATATATATTTTTTTTTATTCTGAGGAATATCGCCACAGCTGGCAATACATAAACCAAATATTAAGGGATTTATTTTTGCACTTTGGTGCTTTCAACCTTCAATAAACAAGGACCAGTAGTGTGTCAAACCCAGTGCGTCGGAAATTTACGCAGCCTATGAGTGATGGACTTAATTAATTTATAAACTTATTGAACTGTATTTCTTACGTGTTAACTGTAGCATACGATAAACAGTTCAAAAAATCTAATGTGGAAACAAAGATGGCTTTCTTGTGCCGCTATGAAATTAAACAAACATAATGTTTTGTGTCACTTCATTTAAAATTATTTCATTTAAATGTCTACTACGATGTGTCAAAAATTATATCGGGTATAATATATAGATATTATTATGGCAACAAATAGGGTCCAATACCAATGTTCTGTACCTGTAATAGGTAAGAAGAATTTTCATTTTTTTTATATTCACTATTCTTTAAACCCCTCTTCTCTATACTTGATTTCGATGTGTGTACAACAGCCCTAAATATAATATTTCAATTTTTCCAGACTACTTGTTTTTGAGCTGCGCGAGATACGTACAGACGTCATACCAAAAAAGCCCGTCACGCAGGGGCTGCGTAAACTAAGCAGATTTCCCCTGTGAAGTTTTACAATAGAGAATTCTGCATACTGGTAACACAATACCACCGTGATTAGATAATGAGAAATCTTTCAGTTAATTAAAATAAATTCCCAACTGAAACGGCTTCTGAATTGTAAGAATAATTTATATTTTAATAACTCAAATTTTAGTAGTCCAAGAACTAAAGAAGGGGGGGGGCGGATGAACAGAATGTATTTGCATAAATCTCACGAAGTGAGGAAGGTAAGGTAAGGGTACAAACGGCAGGTTAGAAGAAGCTTCCGCCTGAGCCGAGAAATGACGAAGATGGCCGACGTAATCCGAAGTATACCCAACCACAGACTTCAATGCATCTCGGTTAATATTCAAGATAGAGAATAAATGAATATAACAATATTTATAGTAAATGTAATTTTCAATAAGATTGGTTCTATACAATTTTTCTATCCGATGCATAATAACGGAGATATTTTGAATTTTCGAAAATCCCCCCTCTAAACCCCCCTCCCTCTGCTCCGATTTCAGCCATTAACGAACTTAATCTGTCTCTTTACATAAAACGGTTAAATATCGAGTTTCGTAACGATCAAACAAAAATTGCGACCGCTAGAGCGTTAACAGACAAATATATATATATATATATATATATATATATACATATATATATATATATACATATATATATATATATATATATATATATATATATATATAGTTTTCGACGGACATCTTTCTCGTCATCTTCTGGTAAGATCGATGGACATTTGACGAAATTTTTCGAAAATCGCGTCATGAGTACGACCTCAATAGCTGATTTCCCTTAAGGGAAATCTGCTAATAGTGAAAATGGGATCAAGGGAGGGGGGTTCAAGAAAATAACATAATTACGCCTGAAAATGGAAAAACTATATTTTCCGTGATTAGAATACTTTGAAGGAAAAAAATAAAATCAAGTTTTAACGCTGAAAGCGCTTAAATTTTAAATTAAAATCCAATCAGTATAAAAAAATGAAAAAAAAATAGCATTGCTAAGTCGAGCACTTTGAGTAAGTTGACACCAAATTTTTGAGAAACTTTAAAGTTTGCTTAATTAAAATTATAATCAAGTTTTTAGAGTGTTTCACCCTTAATCTTCCAATCTATGTTGATAGTTGGGTTAATAACTTGGTTTGGGGGGGGGGAGTACATTTCTTCTTTCGTTTGAAGAAAAATGTTTAAACTATAAAGTTGTTAATATTGTTATGACGGCAAGCACGATAGCTTTTGTATTTTGTACTCTACGTCAGCATAAATATCCATAATTTCAGCAACATAAGTTTATATATTTTAAAAAAAATTAAGAATATTTAGCATAAATTAAAAACTTTCCCTTGCGTGGCCCCTCATGTAATACTAACTTGTCTATTTTTCTGAAGTATTATACTAATAATCTATCCATTTCCTTATAATTTCTTTACCCACTTTTATTTTTGTTTTTTTTCTAATTAAAATAAGAAAAACTATCAATGTCTCTAATTTTTGATGCAGAGTTGACTGAGTCACCTGGTGGTGAATGCAAAAATCTGAGATTGAATAAAGATAGTGGCGAGAGCCCAAATTCATCGATATCTTCTAGTTTATGATTCCGAAATTGCTGTCGTAACTACAGGCTTCCCCTGATAATAGGTAATTCTAGACAGGTAATTATAATTTGAATCTCAACGATAATACGAGCTACCCTTGATAATTAAACACAAAGTAAATGTACATGTAAATTTAGAAGGACTAACAATTTTTATTAAATAGTAATAAAAATTATTTAAATTGTAATTTAAAACTCACATATTCTTTTACAAAACAAAATAATAATAATAATAAATTAAATAGTCGGGTCTTACGTTAGCCATGTGAGTTAAAGCGTTGACCTTTATCTCACATGGTAAACCTAGTTCGATTCTCGCTTGGGCAATTATTTAGGAGACAAAATTCATTAAATAACATTCTAAGTCCTACCCTGGCTAGAAAAGGGTAGGGGGGTAGCCTGTAGACAACCTGTCCCAATAAGCCAAGTTGCAAAACGTGGACGTTAATAAATAATAATAATATTAAAAATTAAATAGTACAATCCAGCAAAAGTATGTTATATAAAAGAAGTAAATCGTCTGTCTTGAATATATGGCATTCCAATTAAATTAAACCGTTACTGTACATTTAAGTCATTTTTAAGACATTTAGTAGAAAGAATTTCAAAAATTCCCAATATCTCAGTTTTTCAAGTCGGATAAATACATTTTATATAATCCGTCTTATTGCAAACTCAATATTCTATAAATGTTTATCCTTTCTTTATGAAATATTAGGCGAACTATTCATTCTCTTTTAATTTCAGACTTCAGTAGACACCCACTTTTAGTATTTGAACTTTAACATTAAGCGAATTTACCTCGAAATTTATGCAAAATATTACTTTCAACAGATCTTTACTAGATATTTTCATGTATTAAATGAGTTTCTCATACTTTTTTCTTTTCAGTCTTCAGTAAGCTACCCACTTTAAACGATCATTGTTTTGTTTTGAAAGAATATATAGTACATGAGATCAGTAGTGTGCACGTGGGAAATCTGCTTATTGTACGCGCCTACTGCGTGACGGAAATTTTTTTTCTTCAGCCCTCAGTGAACCCTCTATTCATCCGGTTTTCAGTCTGTGTAACAGAACCTCTAAAATCTCATTTCTAGTTTTAATTTTAATCCCGGTTTACATATGCATCTTACTACTGTAGAAATAGTGAATAGATGGTGAAATGAGAACAGTAGGATGTCATGTGCACTCAGCCACTGGATGGCAGGCCTTTTACGGTTCTTTATCGTTTATTTAATGTTATTTTGTAGGCCTATTCATTTTCTTTTTATTATCTAATATATTATATATATATATATATATATATATATATATATATATATATATATATAAAATATTCCTTATGGTTTAATGATATAATATTGAAATAAAAATAATAACAATAAGTATTAATACAATAGGTATTATCGACTTTCATAGAACACTTGAGACCAGTATAGTAATAAATTGAACTAAAACGTTTCTGAGCTGTGTGTTGTCCCCATAATGACCATATTATATATCGTATATAAAACTGATGAACAACTTATTCAGATTCGATAATGATAATAATTAGGAAACCAGTATTTATTTATATTAGCATAATTCGAATAAATTAACTTATGGTACAATGCGTAATGATATTTACTACTCAAGAAATTTGCTATTTAAATACCTAGAATATCGTTTAGAGTTACCTTGTATTTGCTGTTAAGTCCGTGTCTGTCACTCAATCATGTTCCTAGAAAAATAAAAATAAAATCAGTTGATTTTTAAAAATATAACAATTGAGAAGAAACATTTAGCCTATTATTATTTAAATTTATTTATTTATTATTTCATTTATTTAATATGTGTATTATTGGATGTGCTCATTGTGGATAATTCCTTTTGTAAGAATGACTAGTCGTAGTCTAAATGGTAGCAACAATTTTTTTCCTAATACTATTTAATTTAATTAAATTACCTTACAATAAAAAAAAATGAATCTAAATGTATTTGTATATCATTGACAGTAAAACAGGTTAGTAATGTCCCTGCTTCTTTTTAAAAGAAAAACTGTGCTGCCCACATCAACCTTAATTTGACACTTGTTGAACATAAACCACCACAAACGAAGACAGAACAAACAGAGAGACTAATACAATTTTATTCTATACTTTTTCTACATGAAGATTCCATTGTCCGCGTGTTTTTTGTTCTCTAAGGAAATTTAATGTTATAACATTTCTAGTTATCGACCCATGAGAGTTAAAGCGTTGAGCTTTATCTCACATGGTAAACCTAGAGTGGCGAGTTCGATTCTCGCCTGGGCAAAGGAAATTATTTAGTGACGAAATTCATTAAATAACATCCTAAAATCCCACCCTGGCTAGAAGAGGGTGGTAACCTGTAGATAACCATCCCAATTAGCCTAAGTTGCAAAAAGTGGACTTTAATAAATAATAATAATAATAATCTAGTTATTGAAGGGTGGTTTCAATTAGCTGTGAGGTGGTTTTTTTGGTTAGCTGCTATATAGTCTTCCATTTTCATATCTATAATTCAGTATGTCACTATTTTGGGGCTCTTGAGTGACAACACAATCATTGCCTCTTGTTTCATGCAAAGGGTGTTGAAATAGTGTGTTCTTGAGATGTTTAACTTTCTTATACAAATTACTGATTCTTGAACAGTAAGGGAACGAGATAAAGAAATTATTATTTTTAAACATTATTAATAAACCAAACCGACCAAACAATAAAAAAATAACATGAAATTATTGTAATTTTCATTTATTGTAAGCATTTGTCTATATAATTACCAAAATAAAAATTATTAAATTTCATTGCATTTCAGCAGATTTCTCTTAAGGTTTTATGTAAAAAGAAACATTAAGTTCGTTAACGACTGAAATCGTTCGAGTGGGAGAGGGTATAGAGGGGGATAATTTTGAAAATTAGAAAATCTCCGTTATTATGAGTTGGATCAAAAAATGTAATTGCTGCAAATGTAATTACCTATAAATTCTGTTATCAACATGATGAGTATTAACCAAGAGAATTAGATATTTCGGTTTTCAGCCTTCAGTAAACCCCCAACTCCTGTTACCCCATTAACAATAATCTTTCATGATGCAATTTTTCACTGAAAAGTTCCCTCAAATGTCCATCGATCCTACCCACGAGATGACAAAAATGAGGTCCGTTCAAAACTGTATATAATATAAATTTGTATGTTAACGCTCTAACGGTATTGGTTTGATCGTTAGAAAGATCGACATTTAGACGTTTTACGTAAAACGAATGATCAAGTTCGTTGATCCGATAAGAGGGAGGGAGGGGCAGAAATTTTCAACACCTCCGTTATTATGCGCCGTATGGAAAAATTGTATAGAAATGCAAATGTATTTTTCTATAAATGTTGTAATATAGGTTTTTTTATGTAGTCGTTGAATAATGGTAACATTACTAAACTGAAATGAGTGAAGAAAGTGAAACATTTTGCAATAGAGTGAAGAAAGTAATCACTTTCTTCACAAGTGAAGAAAGCGAATTGCCTTCTTAGTTAATAATAAGTATAAATTAAAAAGTAATTTGAAGTTGGAAATTAAATGCTTTTAAATGTTTCTTAACATTGTAAGAATTTATTTTAACAAAATAAATTGAAATGTGAATGAATTATTGGTGGAAATAATCAATATATTTTAAAATTTAAATAAAATAATAATTACCTTCCTTGTTTATAACCTGCACTTGTTTATAACTGCACTACTTCACAATCATTACTAGTTGTTTTATAACTATGCTTATAACCTTTCACAACCATGCTTATAACCTACCAACAACATACCATAATCTTCACAACATCCTAATTTTGTTCATATTCTGGTTAGATCTGATCATGTATTACACGATTACAGAAAAAATTGAATATTACACTCGTGACGAAAGTAGAATTTACAACTCTCGTGAAATTACCACACACGCTTCGCTCGTGTGGGTAAACGTTTCACTCGAGTTGTAAAATGATCTACTTTCGTCACTTGTATAATAAATAACTATTTTCACTCTCTTGATTATTAACCTACGTACGATACACTTTTTTTAGTTTTCGGCTCTCAGTAAACTGTCCTAATCATGTAATTTTAACAATAAGCTGTTATAATATGAACCACTTTATTCAAAGCTTAATTACGAAATATTGTTTTCAAAAAACCATTTTACATTTAAATAGAGAATATGTGGTGAGATGTGTTATTAACCGAGATACTTGCAATGTTTTTAGTTTTCGGTCCTCAGTAAACCCTCCTACCCATGTCCTATTAACAAGAACCTGTTATAATATAAACAACTTTACTTCAAGCTTAAATACGAAATATTGTTTCCAAGTGACCTTTTTATACAGAAATAGAGAATATATGGTGAGACGTGGTCACAGATAATCTATAGCAGCATGGGAAATCCACTTATAGTTTACACAGTCCCTGCGTGACGGACTTATACATTGACGTTGCATTATTTCATGTCATTTACGTTCAATTCTCATCGTGTGAGCCAGATTCCATTTAACTTTGTAGTCGTAAAGAGCTTTGTTCAACAACAGCAAGATTAGGAACAAAAACACGGCATTCTATAATTGGCACCGCCAGACGACGTAACTATGATTAGCCAACTCTTATCGGTTCTGTCACGTTCTTGATATGAGCACAAACTTCAGACTCTTCCGACATTTTATCAGAGACTCATTTTAATAAAGTCTGTTTTTCCCTATCTCGCCATCTGCTCTAATGAAACTTCGGGAAACTTTACTCAATTAATTTATTTTTGAGTAGAAACATTTCTAGACACTTTAGATATCGCCAACCGCATAGAATTCTCCTCAATTACTCCAGATTATATATATTTTAAATACTGATAACAAGTATTCAGAATGCAATTTATACTTTACATATTCCTTTACAAGACGATATTAATAAAATTAAAATTATTTATTAAAGTCCACTTTTTGGAACTAAGACTAATTGGGGTGGGGGATATATATATATACAAGTTATTTTTAAAATATTTGTAGGACATGCTTTTGATACAATTAATAGGTTGAATACTTATTTTAGCTGATACAACTATGTACTATACTTAAAATATTTATGAATATTCAATAAATCTTTTCTCTCTTTTTTTGCTTTTTTTTAAGTCTTTAATCTTCTCTTTATACGTTTTTATTTTATTTAACGTTGTTATTGTTAATTCTTTATATATATCTCATACTTTTGAAATAATTTATACATAAATTAATTGTAATACGCTATAAATGCATGTGATATGCTAACTTGCATGAGACTTGCAGAAACAAATAAACGGCCTTCTTATAGGGTTATAATAGGAAGGGAACAAATAATAATAAATTTCATCTATGGCCAGGCTATATTTATCAAGGAAACAAGGAGGACGAGGCCTTCTCAACATCTGAAACCTATGTCGGTCTCAGGAAGTTAACCTGAGACATTACATAAGATCGAATGATAGCCACGTCTTCAAAGAAATAGTTAAACTTGATGATGGATTTACGGCCTTGAACTTGAAATGTAGGAACAATCCTGAAGTTAAAGATGAATCCCATTTTCTTTCAGAATGGCAAAGTAAGGAACTTCATGGCCGTTACTACTCGGAGGTAGACTTGGCTTCTTCTGTCGCATGGCTGACGTCTGGAAAGCTGTTTTCAGAAACAGAAGGTTTCATTACAGCTATCCAAGACCAAGTGATTGCCACCAGATCATACAGACGTCATATCCTCAAAGACAGTAGTGTTTCAGACAAATGTAGATTATGCAACAAAGCTTATGAGTCCATTCAACACATCGCGGCAGGATGTGAAATACTTGCTGGATCCGAGTACTTACAAAGGCACAATAACGTGGCAAAAGTATACCATCAAGCTCTAGCAGAGAAATTCGGCATGGTAGACAGAAAGGTCGCTTATTATCGCTATAATCCTCAAAAATTATTGGAAAAAGATAATATAAAGTTGTATTGGGACGAAGCGATGATAACTGACCATACTGTTCATCATAACAAACTGGATATTCTCATTATTGACAAGATCAATAAGACTGCAGATATTATTGACATTGTAGTACCCAATGATGAGAATACGAACACGAAAATCCCATGCCGAAAAATTAAGAAAATATCAAGAATTGGCTATCGAGCTCAAAGAGATATACAAACTGAAATCTGCCATAGTTACGCCTATTATTGTAAGTTCAAATGGACTCGTGCCAAAAACAAAAATAGCAAGCACCAAGAACTTGAATCTACCAACAACAATTATAAAAGAAGCACAGCAAGGGGTACTTCTTAATACCAGAATCGTGTGAAAAATTTTAAATTCCCCTTAACATGTCACAATCACAAACTCCATATCGGTTGGATTTTACTCCAGTTTTTACTGAGTATAAACCTTCCCCATAATAATAATAATAATAATAATTATATATATATATATATATATATATATATATATATATACATACATATATATATATACACATATAAATCATTAAGTGCTCTCTTTTTATTTATTATTTAATCTATCAAAAAATGCATAATGTAATTATTGAATGCGTTAATATGAAATGTTATAATAACATTTATTCCTGGCCGTGAGGTATTATCAAAAAAATCACTTCCCAGTCGAGAATGTTAAATGAAAATCTATAACATTTTTTAGCAGCCAGTTACAAACTACTCTAGCATATCAGCGTTTTTCTGACTCTCTCATTTTCCTTGATCGTTTCGAATTTCTTTGTTAGCATTCTTCCTCCTGTTTTCCTTGTTGGGTCTAGGTTTTTATATAATTCGCTTTATAAAATAGCACCTTTCCTTTTCTCGATTTTTTTATGGAGAGCTTTCAGCATTGGCAACTGGTCGTAACATACATTGTAGGATTTATGTCTACTTTCACGCACCATAGCAATCCCTCTCGGATACAGGAACGAACGTCAACTTAAGTTGGCTTCAAGAAAATAGGAAGGTTAAAAAGGGAAATTAAGATAAGGAACGCTCTTGGAATGTATTATTCAGTAACATCAACCCCACACCACAAAAAAAAAATTATTTTTCCAATTTTGAAAACACATGAATTTGTAAATGTCCACTTGCCAAAAAAAATGGGTTAATTCGCTTTGCGGAAGCTTGTCTAGAACGGCTTTCCTAGGTTATCTAGTGCCATAAATAGATATTCGTGCAGCCATAACTTCATTTCTGGGCACAATTTTTCCAAATTGTTTGAATAAAATAGTTTTGACATTAAAATTTGTATAAAATTTAAAAAATATGTCATCAAGGGACCTGCAAAAAGTTTAGTTTCGCATGGACTTCAGCTTTCCATAATAACCCAATTCTTAAATAAATTCAAAAGGCGTTAAAACCATTTCTGTATATATAATATGTGAGAAATTTCCAAAAAATATTGGGACAATAACTCAATTGGCTCCCCTATCGTTAAGCAGATTCAAAGAGGGTAAGAACAGACAATTACAGATTTTTTTTTTTTTTGCAATTACAGAACATTCAAGCGATTGAAATATTGTAGAAACCATGCTGTATTAGATATTTTCTGTAATAATTCCAGTGTTTGAATTTGTGTTTTTATATTATACTTCGGAGAAGGGTACTGGAATAATTGATGTCCAGACCCACTTAATGTGACAATAAGGTGGTCCCAGGTCAGCTGATAAGATGGGATTCCTTTTAGCAGAGGTCTCTTATAGAGGTCAAGAGTTAAAAGAAACTTTAATGGGGTTGGAAAGGAAGAGTGAGAGAGAGAGGAGACAGAAAGAGAGAGAGGGGGGGAGAGAGAGAGAGAGGAGAGAGTTACCGAGGGCTAAAATAGAGAGCTAAAGGTAGAGGTGCTTTCATGCATTTAAATATGACCAGGGGCAAAGATAAACGAAATACGAGTTCTATCATACTTTTTACATTTGACCTCGACAGTATTTGTAAATTTGCATTTTTGCAGATTTCCCTTATGAAAAATACAGGTACGCACAAATACATATATATTGTTACGTTAATTATAAAAATAATAAATGTTGATTATTAGGGTTCTTTTGGATTACAAAATTAAACACACAGACTTTAGCATTTTAATCACATCACAATTAATTTGACGATGCACTATACACACTTTTCACACTTCGTAAATTATTCTGCACAACGAATCACAATATGCACTGATACCTTAACTTCTTATTGCACAGTGGAATAACTCAAGATCAGGCAAATCACTGGACAAGACACTGCACTGATCTTCACAAGAAACGGTACTGCACTGATCTTCACAAATACAAATATACGTATACTGATTGTATATAAATGTACATGTACTGAAAGCTGAAAACGAGAGTGTACAAATAACTCACTTAATGCTCACGAAAATCATCAATATTGTTACGTTTTATTACAAAATCAGTAATAAACGTTGTTTATAAGAGTTCTTTTGGATTGCAAAATTCAACAAACACAAGTTTCCGAGTTTTTAATACTGCACAATTTATTTAACAATGCACTACACACTTAGTGAATTATTCTTAACTACTATTCACAGTCCAATAACTCACTTGCGATCACTTAAGTTCACAAAAGCACTGCACTTTCCTGCACTTCGCGAAGTTAACGGCACTGCACAGTATTAAACACGGCACTATACTGCTACTTACAGAGTCACGGCACAACACTGTTCTTCACATAAAATCACTTTAGTACACTGCAACTAAGTCGCACTGTAGCACTGAACGCACTAGATGAGCATTTAAGACAGAGAACAAACTAAACTGTCTGGCGAATTGCTCATGCTTATATAGAGGAGTGGAAAAACATCAAAGGATGAGACCGAGACTCTTCCAGAACAGGACTCGAACGAACTCGATCCTCTGTCGGCTTCTTTGATACATCTCGCTCTTTCCAAATACGTGACTATCTGTGTTTAATTGTTCATGTATTTCATTTTCGTATCAATATTTGATCAAGAATGGTTCTATAACATTTTCAGATCCCACTTATAATAAGGGGAATATTTTGATTTTTCGATTTCTCCTGATTACATGTCGTGTACGTTTAAGACCAAATAAACAATTTAGAAACAAGAACGTGAAATCTTAATTGATGATATAATCACACTATGAATTTGCATGTATAAAGGTCTCTTGAAAACAATATTTGGAATTTAAGTCTAGAATAAAGTGGTTCGTGATGTAACAGCGTATTGATATTCTGGCATGAGTAGGAGGTATGAAGCCAGAAAACTAAAAAATGCCAATATCCGGGTTATCAATGAAGGTATTGAAAAAAAATATATATATGACAACATTTATAGAATATACAATTTTTCGATCCGACTTATAACGTTATTTTAAATTTTCCGTCTGATCCCCCCCCCCTCGTCTTCAGTTAAATTGAGTTTTGTAACGCTCAGACAAAAATTGAGACCACTATAGAGTTAGCATACATATATATATATATATATATATATATATATATATATATATATATATATATATATATTTGAGCGTCAGCTCCTGGGTAAGATCAATGGACCTTAGAGCAAAATTTTTGCCAACCACGTCATGTGTACAACCTCCCTTATGGGAAATCTCCTATAATATTTAAACAGAGTAAACTTCGCAAAGCCATTGTCAAGAATATCGGGCGGGTGTTAATAATGAATGAGCGTTCAAACCACTGCCAGGATGTGGACAGCCGATTCAGGAACACAGCTTATATCGGGTCCTGTATGCCTCCTGTTATTGTTGTTTGTTGCCATTGTATTCGGTTCTTTGTTTCAATTGTGCTCAGAGAGTAATAATGCTTTGAGCCTGAGCGAAGGCAAAGATATTGTGTTGGCCGCTTTCAAATGGTACGTGTATTGTAGAGTTTTGTGGTCGTAGGTTAACCGGCTGAAATCCTTGAACCCCTTATCGTTTTGCTCCATATTTGAAGAGCCATAATCATATCTCTGAACAATGCTACCTGAACCATGCAAAACTCATTAAACACGTATTTGATGAAGAAAACCTGACAATAAAAAAAAATACATACTCAAAACATTTCATAAGGAAGTAATTCAGACCTATTCCAAAACTAAAAATAAGCTAAAAAATATACAACACAATTACGAGTCACCGTCACAAATGCACACAATTTCTACCGGAACGTGGACACACAGGACATTATTTAACAAGATTTAAAATTCAAGACAATGCCAAATGTACTTGCGACTCACAGATAACACAAACGTTTTTACATATACTTTATGACTGTTCAAATTAATTAATGAACATAATTTTAAAAGGAGGTAATTGGCCAGAACCATCTCAAATTGTATTTAACAAATATAACTTATAAAGTTAATCAAAAGTAGATATGGATGTAGCAAAAATACATTAAAGTTGATTGTGAGGAATGAGAATTATAATTCAATATATTTACTTTACATAGACTAGCAAATTAAACATCTGTTGGGTTTAACTTTAATTGATTTGTTTTTATTTATTTATTTTTCATTTCATTTATTAACTCAATTTGTAATTATCTTACTTACTTTAATATTTTTTATTATTATTATAATTTTGTTTATATTATATTTGATTAGATGGCTGATTAATGTGTATACATTGTAAAATAAAAATGTATTTAAACATAATCATACATGTAATATGTCATGTGACAATGGAACATGTACTCAAATAAATAACTCCTCATAGGGTTACTTTCAGGGAAAAAAAAGAAGAAAAAATAGCTAAAAAATATGGATCTTAAATATACGGGTGTTTCAAAAAGAATATTGGTATTACAATGTATTATTTTTTCCAAAATATCGATCGCTGCGGCTCGGCTCGGCTATTGGAGACAAGAATACATGGTCTAGTTTATATTAAACTAGACGTCAGTTATTTTCTTTTTTTCTTGGTGTTTAAAATGGCAACTCCGCAACAGGCCAGGACTCATCCTTTACATACTCATCCTGTATCTACAAACTGTCGATAGCATCGGCGAACGTTCCACTCATTCGGAGGATCAATTAGGTACCTTAACCTGAAACTTGGAAGTGTAATCACAGAATTCGAAAACACAAAAAGATTTCAGCTGTTGATAAGCCATTTACAACATATGTTACCAAGCAATACAGAAGACAACTGACATCTAGAGGCTGTAATATATACTATACTATGTATGTATTTATTTCTCCAATAGCCAAGCCGAGGCGGAGCGATCGATAGTTTGGACCAAACAATACTTTCTAATGAGTAAATTATTTTCGAAAAACATATGTTCTGCATGAAGGGTTTATATAGACAATGAAGTAATTGCAAAATACAACGACTGAAAAAATGTGTGGACTGAAAGCCGTTTAAATAAAGTTATTCGAACAATTTTGTTCATGCAGAAATAGTTATTTACTTCACTAGTCTAGAAAGTGGCTCTTTACTGTACGAGGTCGAGTTTGACGAGCGAGGCGAAGCCGAGCTAGATAATTAGACCGAGTACTGTAGAGTCACTTTCTGGACGTGTGCAGTACATAATTTTACTTTATACTGAAACAAACTTAAATAAAATACATATTTCTATTAATATTATTTGGAATAATCATTTATTAAAAAAAAAATAGGTTATACACGATGGAAAACATGGTTTAGAACTAAGTTCAATTCATAAAAAGTCTACATATTTATATTTATCATACAATTGCTATTATTACTAATATTAAATGCTTTTGGTGGTAATTTAAGGTCACGTTTGCAGCATGTATCTTTTTCATTATCCTGATACACTGGAGAGTCTTGAAATAGATCATCAACCGTGCAAAATGTATCGTCGTTACTTAAAGAATTGTTGGTACTATTTCTCATTTCTGTGTTTGATGAATGAGGAAGTTGGTCTACAGCTTCATTTGCTTCATCAATAATATCTTGGCGAATACACCAAACATCACTCATTTCGGTCATAAAATACCAAATTAACAAACAAATTCTAACCTCAAATATTTTCATTAACATAGTTTCATTACCATATGTTTTTCTTTATGGTGTCTAGACACTATAAAGATTCTTTACAGTGACTAGTACAGTAATGGATCTCTTTCGAGCCTAGTAACCATATGAGAAAGTACCACTTTCACACGCAGTATGAAGTAAAATTATATTCTTGCTGGATTTTTAAATGATCGCTGTCAGGGAGGGCCCTTTGAAGAGTGCACATTTTTTTTAGCAAAGCCGAATAATCACACATATACATTGAAAACATTATTTGTGTTGAGTTCAGTTGTATACCACGAATGAACATAAGCAAATGTCTCCCTTTATTTGAAGTATCCCATAAACGGAATATCGTTTTTATGTGCGTTTAAGTACTGTTATATTTGTCAACGAGATCTTGTGCTAAAATATGGGCAGTGATGGATAATAGGGCTTTTGCTATAATATTTATAGTTTTGAGCAAGAAGCTTGGATTGTCTATTGGCTGAATATTGACGAATTTAATACCGGTCAAATAAATCTAGTTTCCGCCGTAATAAAACGAATGTATCATCTTACCATCCGGAGAAAAACTATTATAAACGTTTGTTCTGACATTATAATGTACAATTATACAATGGAACAATGTCTGAAGAGTTAAGTATCAAATCGCTCTTATTAGCAATATTCATTCCCTTAATACATCTACAATTTTACATGAAACACGAATAAAATGTTTGGCACAAATAAGACGAAAACTGAAATTTCAAAACTCATAAATAAAATAACGATTTAGGACCAAAATTGCTACTCTAGAAACAATTTGTTCTTCTAATTTTTTCTATAAGATCAAAATGTATTTTCACATTGAAATAAATCCCCCTCCGAGTTAAAAATTCGTCTTCTAAGATAGCCTATATTGTACCTTGTGATAATTTACTCACGAATATAAAAGTCCGTCTGAAAATTTGAGGAACTTTTTCAAGTCATGCGTGCAGCCTCAATACAGGATTTCCCTGAAGGGAAATGTGCTGAAAGTACATAGAAATCATAAAAGTCACAGTTTTTTTAGTTATTGAGTAACAAACGGTTACTCCAAACAGTGGTTGGGCTGACAGGGAGACAAGACTTTCAAGCCTGATGTTATTGTTCTTAAAATGGCCTGAAACGTAAAAATATAATAAAAATAAATAAATTATCCCCACCAACTTTAAACAGAAATAAAGTCAAACCTTAGAGTTTGATTTAAATATTTATCCGGATGAAATGTCAAGGTGTTAAGGATTAAGCCGTAATTAACCTTCGGGCGTCGACAGTCCACTAAAACCGGATGAAGGGAAGTGTTAATTCCTTGACAGGAGAGAGATCGGCCCTTGATGTAAACTTCGATTGAAGAGTGGACGAATTCCAAGAGTAGCTCTTGCTGCTCAAAGTGAGAGGGAGCCTTTTAAGCCCAGCAAACACTTCGACAAACAAACTTGCAACATCTGTCTCTTTGAGGGCCCTGACCTTTCATGCACCGACGACTTCGCTAGCTTAAACTTCTTTAACTGTTTAGCTCCTAACACTCGTGTTTCTTTTGCAACCCATCTCTTGGAAAATGGCTAAGAATAGGATTAGGAATAACGTCTCTATGAAGATCAACATTATCTTATTATTACTAGCAATAAAGAAAAAAAATCTTAGTCAACATTACTAAAGTACTTTGTACATTTGTATATTTCACTCTATAAGAATACTTGAGTTATTTTTTTAGCAGATTTCCCTTAAGGGAAATCAACTATTGATGTGAAATCGGGCCAGTGGAAGGGGGGGGAGGTTTAGAGGGGAGGATTTTCGAAAATTCGTGATATCTCCGTTACTATACGTACGTCGGATCGAAACATTGTATAGAATCAATCTTATTGCAAATTAAATTTACTATAAATATTGTTATATACATTTATTCTCTATCTTGAATATTAACCGAGATATTTGCATTTTTATTAAATGTGGGCGGATAACGGACGACAGTTAGTTCGGCCGTTTTCGTAACGCTCTCCTGAAATTTCTCGTAAAACATCTGAAATCTGTTTAGTTTACGCACCCCCTGCGTGACAGACTTTTTTTTTAATTACTTCAGTATAAAATGACCAATTCTACTGAATTCTAAAAAAAAAATGTTAATGTTCAAGTAAAAATGCAGTTCCATTTAAAACCCACGTAAGTTCCGTGATTCTTCCTAAGTAATGACCCGACGTAAATATTTGAGGAATATGAAAAGGGCACAACAATAACCATTTCGATATATAACAGGTCATTTGCTGAAGGCTTAAAAGAAAAAAAATTATGAGAATAACGATAATCATAGGATGTTCTTTGATTAACACACACTCACAGCCTGGTTTAACATTAGACATTAACAGAAATATTAATTTTTGGAAATCAGCCTTAATTAATAATGGACACTATACAAAAGATTAATTTTTAACAATTAAACTGAATTAATATTGAATATTAACCAAAATATGTTTTTTTTTTTTTGGAATCAGGCTGTATTAATAAAGGAAACTAACCAAAATATTAATTTATAGGAAATAGCCTGGATTAATATTACATAATAATCAAAATATTTATTTTTGGGAATCAGCCTGAATTAATAATGGGCACAATCCAAAAGATTAATTTTTAGGACTAAGTCTGGATTAATATCACACATTAACCAAAATATTATTTGTTTGTGAATTAACCGGGATTAATAATCGAAAATGAATAGACCATTAATTATACAACCTGAAACGATCCACTTGTTGTTATTTATTAACGTCCACTTTGAACAACTTCGGCTAATTGGGACGGGTTATCGGCAGGTAACCACCACCCCTTTCTAGTCAGGGTGAGGCTAAGAATTTTATGTAATGAGTTCGTCACTACATAAATAAATTCCTATTGTCCAGGCGGGAATCGGAATCGCCACTCAAGGTGGACCAAGATCTAAACTCAAATGTCTAACCTGAGGCCTGAAATCAATCTAACACAATTAGAACATACAGACTTCCTGCTAACTGTTATTTAAAAACTTGGAGGCCAAGAATATTCCCATAACTCATGTTATCTCAAAAGGAATTAAGCATAACAATAGAATAACTCATTAATTTTACTTCGAGAGGGAATTTTTGATACCAGAACGTCTAATCTTGACATATAGTACATGAGTTTTAGCAATTATTCCTTGAAGTAAATAAAAAAGATAAAGTCTGTTGATAGGATTTCTTGAAACGCTTCGAAACTTACCACTAAATTACAACTCATATTTTCCCCCTGTTGTTTTGTTCCGGTGATTTATTACTTCTTAATATGTTAACCTTTGTGTAGGTTTTCGATTTTTATTCCAACTTAATTCAATTTTACCAATATTGAATTTCTATTTAATTTCATATACATATATTTGACTTGTAAATATTCACTGAGACTCCCATTTTATAGTTTAATGGTTTCATAGAATAATGTCTAAAAGAAATTTAGCCTTTGCTGTATAAAAAACACAAATTGTCTTGTTCCCTAATTGTACAAATTGTCTACTAATTGTATTAAGGCAGAAGACATGACTAACTTATTATATTCTTAGGAAAAAAGGAGTGTAGTCTTATTAATACACAAGGTGAAAAATTTTTATAAATTCTTAAGTACTAAATGAAAATACAAAATATTTATGATAAAAATCGTTCAAAAAATAGGTTATGATCAGGTACATTGTCTCTTTAATGTGAGACAAGCTTCTCATCGTGTATGAAGATTGTCAACACTTTAATAAATTAGTATGTTAATAATTTAAAAAAAATCTGTTATATATTTAGAGTGGTATTAAAATTGTAAATGAAATTAATTTATTGTATTTAATTATTTTAATTGATGGATTTTGTAAAATTTATTCATGAAATTTGAGGTAATTTCATAAGGAATGTATTATCTTTAGAGGTATAAAGATACCTAATAACATAAGATTATATGTTATTTAATAATAATTAAAGGAATTAATTGGCACGATATTAAATATTGTTTTAAATTAAAAAAATATTTGACGTATTCTATTATGTTATATTAATATTTTAAATATATTTCCTTTCATTCACTCATGATTTGCTTCGTTCTTGAACAGTGCCAAAATCGTGTAATTTTATTATTCCTCTTTCTGCTTCAATTTCCCCTGAATATCTGACAAATTTGATTCATTGCTACATTTCTGCGGAATGTATAACTAAAATTAATGTAACTTTATTGAACAAATTCTCTCGGAATATGGACGCCTAACCCTGTTACTGGCAGGTAAAAGTAAAAGGCATGAAACGAAGCTTCACTGAACAAACACTCTGAGGCTAACACATTTTACAAAGTTTGGAGGATTAAAAGCGGAAGGTTTTGGTTCTCTTCCGCGAAGCGGATTTGAAAGTCTAATACGGTTTGGTTCATGAAAGAGGGAGAAAGAGAGAGAGCACTCAGTTTATGGAGTTACTTTTAGTTTTGCAAGTTGTCATGCATACAATTAAAAGTAATGGTTTAGTCCATAAGACAAGGTGTTCGCCAAGTAACTCTTCTAAAGATGAAATTGTCAGTCAAGTTGAAACTTAACTGATTTTTTTTTACAAAAACTACGATAAACGTAAATAGGAAAATTACAATGTCCAAGTTCAAAAAGTCCGTCACGGTGGGACTGCGTAAACTAAGCAGATTTCTGACGTGAAGTTTTACAACATATAAATCTACGTACTCCCAATTAGCCTAAGTTGCAAAAAGTGGACGTTAATAAATAAATAAATCTACGTACTCCTAACACTTAGCACCACCGCGAATAAATATAAACGGCAATGAGAAATCTTTTAGTCAATTTTCATAACCTCCCAACGGAAAACGTTTGAATTCTAAACAAATAGGTCTGCCAACCTCTCAGAGCTGAACAGATAGATAGAAAAATAATTCACCGGAAAGAAAAATAATTACTGAAATATATCTAAATATGAAATACTAATTTTATTATTATTATTATTATTATTATTTATTAACGTCCACTTTCTGCAACTCAGGGTAATTGGGACGGGTTATCTACAGGTTACCACCCTTTTCTAGCCAGGGTGGGATTTTAGGATGTTATTTAATGACTTTCGTCACTAAATAATTTCCTTTGCCCAGGCGAGAATCGAACTCGCCACTCTAGGTTTGCCATGTGAGATAAAGGTTAACGCTTTAACTCGCATGGCTAACCTGAGCCCCTACTAATTTTATTGAAAACTATTTACTTTAAACTAGAACTATGCTTTGTAAAGAATGGAAATAATATTCATCAAATCAATCAAATTTTAGTAGTCCAAGAACTAAAAACGGGGGCTGGGGAACAATATTTGGTATATAAGCTTCAAATAAAGTGTTTTAATACATAACAGAGTATTGTTTATGTGACATGAGTAGGACTTTGCTCAAGGCTGAAAACTGAAAAATGCAAATATCTAGGTTAATATTCAATATAGAGAATAAATGTATAGTTTATAGTGCGTTTTATTTACAATAAGATTGATTCTGTATATATTTTCGATCCGACGTATAATAACGGAGATATTTCGTATTTTCGAAATTCTCCACACCTCCCATTGTTCTGATTTCAGAAGTTAACAAACTTTATCTTTCTTTTTGCATAAAACGACTAAATATCGAGTTTGTCAATTATCAAACTATAATTTCGACCATTAGAGCGGTAACAGACATATGTTTAATTTTGAACGGACCTCATTATTGCCATCTTCTAGGTAGGATCGATGGATGTTTGTGGAAATGTATCAAAAATCGCGTCGTGAGCACGACCTCAATAGCTGGTTTAGCTTGAGGTAAATCTGCAAAAATGTTTCTTCAATCGAATGACAACGTACCACAGTTGTCAAAAATCAAATTCGACCCCTTCTTTCTCCCTCAGTAAATGCTCGATGTTTGCAAGATAATAGTTCAGTTGGCTGCTTGAACATTTAGAGTGTTGTTACTAGATAACTCTGTTACCCACGACTGGGTAACCAAACTGTCAAGCTCAGTGGAGAAGGGTGTGGGTTTATAAATTAAATTTAACTAGCCTCATATCAATAGGCAGAAATTAAAATAATAAGGGCGCCACGTTGTTTATTCTCAAGGGTAACAACGAAAACCAGTATTCTCCTAACAAGTGAGTTTATTTATAATAATAAATCAACTATACTTATCTCTAATCTTAACTATAAAAAAAATAATAACTAAATAAAGGATTAAACAATACTCCCCATGGGGGACTTATCAATACAAATAAATAGGCCTTTTCTTTTTTAATTGTGTATAGACAATGAGCATAGGTTTGGTACCTTTTTTACAATGCAATAACTGCTATTCTGCAATCTGTATTGCACTCTGATCCGCCTAAGCGGTTATCGGGAGCAAAAATCCTCACTGGAGCTGGAGGTGGACACTGCCGTCTGCTGCTCGCTTGTCACCGGCAATCGCTTCTTGTCTTCGACTCTCGCGCAGCCTGCCCCGCGCACCAATCTCCCGCCCGTCTTCTTTCTCAATCACCCGTCTTCGGCGATGGTAAAAATGGGCCGTAACAACTCTTTAAACCTATTGTCATATTTTTTGCCTTTTCTTAATAATTCTGGATTTGTGCTGGCTGGTGGAGGTCCATCATCAACGGAAGGATCAAAAAGGTCAAACACCTCCACTCTTAATACTTCTTTATTACAGGCAAAGTATTTTCGGGCGAACCGTCCCATCATCAGTGCTCTAGAGTTGGTCCCTATTGAGCCGACATCTCCGGCAAGACTCTTCTTAATAAGTTTTGGTAGTACGTCGCATTCGATTGACGATAATATGTGTCAGATTTCGGCTTCGTGAGTCTAGTTCTTTTTATGTCTCTAAGAAGCAAATGCTTTTCTAAGATTCTCCTACGAAATACCAAAAGGAACATTTTGTTTTGTGTTCGCCGGTGATTTGTTTGTTCTACGAGATTGAAACAGTTGACCCTACGATCTGTCTGCCAGCTTGTCTGTCCAATCAGTCAGAACAGATGCTTGCTGCCAGAATACGTTGTTTAATCACTTTCTGACGCGGAAAACGTAAAATCGGAACTGGGCCATTGGCGCTCTGCCCTAACTGTCAAAAGTCTGCTGCCTACATCTGTCAACAATCCAGCTACATTCTTGGCAATCTGAAGGCATTTTAAAAACCTTCATTAGTCAATTGATAAATGCATATTAGTCTGTTCCTGTAGCGAATAATTAATGAATTAATCTTTCAACAAGAAAAAAATACATTATGGTTAACCACAGTTAACAAAAATTATTTATTTGCGGAATGGAAGACCTGTGTCGTCGAGGCCAGCAGCGGTGGGAGGTACCTTCGTAGTAGAAGGTTCGTCCAAACAAGAAGAAGAGGTCTTTCCTGTTGCATCTCATCTTCACGAAGAGGGAGATGTAAGGGAGTCAATGTTATAATTGTTATGTTTGTATCTCTTTGTAATTGTAAGATTCAGGTTGGGGCTCAGGTTAGCCATGCGAGTTGAAGCGTATCTCACATGGTAAACCTAGAGTAGCGAGTTCGATTCTTGCCTGGGCAAAGGAAATTATTTAGTGACGAAATCCATTAAATAACGTCCTAAAATCGCACCCTGGCTAGAAAAGGGTGGTAACCTGTAGATAACCCCATTAGCCTAAATTGCAAAAAGTGGACGTTAATAAATAATAATAATAATAAGATTCAGGTTAGGAGTCGAACACGTTTTGTAAATTTCCAAAAGCCTATCTTATGAACTTTAAAAAACATATGTTTTACACCTAAGCTATATTTTACCATTACAAAGAGATATAAATATAAAAATTATATAATATTCATTTCCTAACAATATTGGTTATCAGGGCATACGGATATAACTGAGAGTGCAGGGCACTTGTGTGGTTTATACAAAAGGCGTCAATCCAAATGAAGTGATCCAAAAGAAATTAAATTTGTTGCATCACCATTTTAATTATTTTTATATGCCTTTACTACACAAATCAGAATTTTCAAACAGATTTTTAAAAATTTGTACCTTACACTGGTTATATTTGGCGGTCATTTTAGTTTAGAAAAACACAGCGTTTTTTCACTCTGAAGACGTTAGCGATAAATTGATTATTTCAGTGCTGAATCATTCTAAAACATTGAAACGGGCATGATTTTTTCGGAATTTTCTCCTCTATAATATTGGTTCGTATTCATAATGACATTAATCCAAAGACTACCAGCTAAAATGGTCCCCGAAGTTAGGGGTTGAAAATTGAGAAATTCCACCTATTAGAAATTAAAAGTCCGTCACGCAGGGGCTGCGTAAACTAAGCAGATTTCCCACGTGAAGTTTTACAATAGAGAAATCTGTCTAATAACAACTGTAGTAGTAAGAAACCTCTAAACCTAAAACATTATTTAGGGCGTAATAACCCAGAAGTTTCTAGCCCCAAAAACAGTTAACCTAACCTCTAAACCTATTCACAAGGGACGAGTAGTTATGGAAACGGCCGCCAGAGCTCTCGGCGGAAAGTCCGAACATAGCCTACTAGTGATCACACGCAGATTAAAAATGCAAATATCTCGGTTAATATTCAAGATAGAGAATAAATGTATATAACAATATTTATAGTAAATTTAATTTTCAATAAGATTGGTTCTATATAATGTTTCGATCCGATACATAATAACGGAGATATTTCGAATTTTTGAAAATCCCCCCTCTAAACCCCCCCCCTCTCACTGGTCCGATTTCAGCCGTTAACGAACTTGATCTTCCTTTTTACATAAAACGATTAAATACCGAGTTTGGTGACAATTACACAAAAATTTCGACAGCTAGAGTGTTAACAGACTTATATATATATATATATATATATATATATATATATATATATATTTATATATATATATATATATATATATATATATATATATATACATATATAGTTTTAAACGGAGCTCATTTTCGTCATCTCCTGGGTAGGATCGATTGACATTTTTCCCTTAAGGGAAATCTGCTAAAAGAACTATGAAGGAGCCACTTAGTAGAGATCATTTTTATTTTGTTGTAAGATACCATCCAGTACCTACATTTTATACTAGTAATAGTATGGTAGTATTTTTTTATAAAGTTTTGAAATTTGGCAGGTTGTATTTCTCTGATGGGACTGAATATAAAATAAAGATTTAGCAGATTTCCCTTTTTACACATTATGTAGTCCAATTTGGTAGAATAGTGTAGTAAACATTTTAACTTTGATATTTGACACTGTATCAAGTTATGAATTTTTGAAAGTGGCGGAAAACCTTGCATCTTCACTGGAAATCTTTTTGGACATTTAATCTCTTTATGCTTTCGAGGTTGGAAATTTTTATTACCAAACTCCATATTTAAGCGTTTCATGTAAAACAAAAGATAGAGTTCGCTAATGGTGGATGAGAAGGGGGAGAGGGGGGAAAATTTGAAAATTTAAAATATCTCTATTTTTATGCGATTAGGCGAAAAATTGTATGTAACCAATATTATAGCACAAGTAATGGTATATAAATATTGATATATGCATTTTTTTTCTCTATCTTGTATATTAACCGAGATAATTGATTTTATTTTTCACCAGCCGGAAACCCCACTCGGAGCAATGTCATATTAACAAATATTAGTATTCTGTCATTCCGTGAACCATTTAATTCGAAGTTTGAATTACTAAATATTGTTTTCATGGCACTTTAGAGTGTTATTCTGAGGGAAGTGTGAACTGGAAACTGAGTACATCTTTGGAGTTTCTTGGGTATTGAAGGTTCTGAATAACCGTTGCATTATCACAGCCAACTAAATACACACACACACACACACACACACACACACACATATATATATATATGCTCAACAACATTGGTTTTAATAATAAATTATTCGTTTATGCATTAAAGAAAGACATATTCCCAAATGTATAACACATTATTGATAAGTATCAAAACCCCTTTATTAGAACTTATCGAACAAAAACCCTAAGGAAATGAGATGTTATAAAAGATCGGGTAAGTAACATTTTTAGATGTGATATACAATAAAAACTAAATTTACATTTTATGTTTTCTATAACCACCTACCTCGGTTACTTTAACCACTATTTTGTAAGGGCTAAATTTGGAGTTTAATGTAAAAAAATTACATGCAAACATTCATATATTTCATTCTGTGTTGATACTCTAGGGTATCCAATTTTAATTGAACAGTACTAAGCTCAATACTTATCTGTTTCAAATGCAAAGCTTTTCAATGATCGAAATCGGATCAGAATAAGCGTTGAGTTTAGAGATGGTTTAGGGTCTGATAAACATAATTTGGATGTATATCCCTGCAATTGCATTAAAGTCACATTATGACGATCTCATTATTTAAATGATATTTATTAAGTTAATGCTGGTGTTGCTAATTCATTAACTTGTATGCTAATTTATTAGTTAGCTTAATGGCAAGTGTACATAGAGGTGCCGGTAAGAAGATCTAACCTGTTGCATGTATGCAAATCCCGAATTATGTAAATTTGTAACAATGGGCATTAACATACTTAGCTTGCGGTTTTAGGCTTTGTAATTGGCCAGTTATACTAAAAATAATGACAGAGTATTATTAGAGTGTTTAAACCGATTTTAAAACTTTTTAAACATTATTCAATTAATAAATTGAATTTCTAAACTTATATGGTAAATACATATTAATTAGTGGTAATTATCAACTGGAAGAGATGAATTACCTTCGTGATTTACTCCTTATTACCCATAGTTGCTTTTAATAAGATTTATTAATTATTATTTAATAATAATTTATGATGTACGTAAACATGAATATACAAAAGAAAACTCTAATCACTATTCAAAGTCTTAGCATGTTGATTGATGGCATAGGTGAGAACTAACTGAGCTGTGGGTTTTCACTGGAGCAAGCTAGCTGTGAATGTATGGATTCAGTCGGAGTTAAAAGACCAGGTCATAAAAGGACTTCAGGAGTACGAATTTTACATAGGAAACTCGAAACTCTCTGAATTCTTCATTAGATCTCGAAACATATCCGTCTTGAGAAAGATAGATGTCGACTGTTCTGAGATAGCTGAAGGACTGATTGTGCATATAAATCGCCAAGTAGGGGTTGGCACAGCCGTGCATTCCATGTGCATGCCGAGAACTGCAGCGGAATCCCCAATGCACTATTATTGACTGCATTCTTGCATACAGAGTGCGCTATCACGTGCACCTGTAGAGATGATTGTTTAATCAGATTAGGCAACCAGTAAAGGATAATCTTTATCTTATAAACACACGAGATAGATCTTCTCCGAAAGGTGGAATTATTTAAGGTCAGTCTGTCGAATATCTTGATCAAAATTGGTCAGCTACATAAGATTTCTTTCAGTGAACAACTGAACACAACGGGAAGTTCATAATAGCTACTGACTGAAATCCGAGAAGGATGGGGGGGGGGTGATGGTTCAGAGGAAAAAATTCTAAATATATCCGGTGAAGTCATCAATTAAGATTTTGAAGTCGAAAATCGAAATTATTTATTACCATATTCATTCATGCACACTAAATATCGTATTAGATAATCCATTTTTTTGAGGTGCTGGATGGTGAAGGAATTATTATCTCAGGTAAGAAAAAACACCTCTTTCCTTCACTGTTCTTTATTCGTTGCGACAGAGCGCTTTCAGAGCATACGCTCCATCATCAGTGCCCTGCTCTTCACAATGATGTGACAGGAACCAAGGATTCCTTGTGACTGCAGCGCTCTGTCGCAATGAATAAAGAACAGTGAAAGAAAGAGGTGTTTTTTCTTACCTGAGGTATTAGATAATGGCTGAAATCGGGGTTGGATTAGCGAGAGGAGGGGTTTAGAAGGGGGAATTTCGAAAATTCAAAATGTCACCGTTATTATGAGTCGTATCACAAAATGTCATAGGATCGATCTTGTTAAGCTATTGTTTGTTTGTTTCGTAAGGTTCTAGTGCGAAAAACTACCAGGTTATCATCGTCCTGTAATATCTATATTCAAACTAGCTCAGATACCCGGCTTCGCTCGGGAATTCACTTGAGGCTGAATGGTGATGGTATTTTTTTGGCAAGGCTTTACTTTGCACAAGATTTACCCGTCCCAGTTTAGGGTTAATACCAGTCGTTTCTGTGGATTTGTTAATAATAAAATTAATTTTTTATGTAAGACTTCACTGTCCTCCATATTGTCATATTTTCCGTTTCCTGTGCATTATGCATAGATTTGAATTATTAAGGACAAAATATTAACATACATTTGAATTAATTTTTCCAGATACCCCAATAGGAAACGAAATATCACTATTTTTAATTTCAGGCCTCCCTTATAACCCCCTCTCCTGCTCGTCCCAAGAAATGTTCGTACGGCTTATTATAAGGAAGGCGTTAGTAATAATACACATACCGAGCTTTATTTAGTTCGGTTGAGTGTTTTGTGCCAAATAAAATTGTTCACTTCCGCTATAGGTTTTAGCGGATATCTCGTTTATAATTCAGTATACGTTTTATTATATACTATTACGTTTTATTATATATATTCGGTATAACTTTTGTTATATACGACAAAAGTGTATATAACAAAAGTTACTCCAAATAACAAAATAAACAACTTTTGTTATGTGCATAATTGCCGAAAGTGCAATAGGAAACGAAATATCCCTACTTTTAATTTCAATACGTTATAACCCCCACTCCTGTTCGTCTCAGAGAATATTAACATAGCCTAAAGTCTAAGTTGGATTTGTAGTAATATACATACCATGTTTCATAAAATTCGGTTCAGCCGTTTATGCGTGAAAATGTAACAAACAAAGAAACAGACACGAAAGAAACAAAATGTAGTTATGGTGTCTATGACATGTGAAACGAAAAGTCATCGTGAAATTTCGCGAAAAAAATCAATGTACAGACAGAGGTTACAATTTTATATATATATATATATATATATATATATATATATATATATATATATATATATATATATATAGATTTTGGTATACTCATCCATATCACCATTTTAACAATATAAACGAGGATACAAAAAACTTGTACTTTAAATTTCTTTGTATAAATTCGTATTTTTTCCCAAAATTAATAAATGTATCGAGTTCTTTCGGGTCATCTCCAAGGGCCACTTCTATATCATTAGATATATTGCATTTGTCTCTAATATCTGTATACTTATGACATTCCATTAATATGTGGTAGATAGTCATGTCTGTGTTACACGTCCCACAAATCGGTGGTTGATCTTTTGTCATAACATAACCATGCGTAAATCTTGTGTGCCCTATTCGGAGTCTAACAAATACAACTTCATCTCTTCTGTTGTCACTTGTAGAATATTTCCATGGACGCATGGTGATTTTAATAGATTCTAGTTTATTGTTCTGTGTCACCTTTGGTTCTTTAGTTTGGCTAAGTGTTTAGCTGCCAGTTTTTGCCTTCTGAATGTCAATGGTGGGATTCCGGTTTCAGCACACATGCTTATTACTATAGCGGAAGGCTCCTATGGATAAACGTAGTCCAGCATTATGAATTGCATCTAGTTTGCATAATTTATTGAAGTTTGCTGAACCATATACAAAACTGTCTTAATCCAATTGGATTCTCTATAATTAAGCTCCGTAAGCTATTGATTCTGTATAATTATTGTTCTACGAATTCATTCGTAACTCAAGTATTAAGCGAGTTATTGGCACTTTCTTGTTTTCAATCTTCATTAACCCACAACCCCTTTATTTAACTGTTTTTTTAGCAGATTTCCCTTAAGGGAAATCATCTATTGAGGTCGTACTCATGACGCGAGTTTTCAAAAATTTCTTCAAATGTCCATCGAACCTACCCAGGAGATGACGAAAATGAGGTCCGTTCTAAATTATATATATATATATATATATATATATATATATATATATATATAAATATATATATATATATATATATGTGTGTGGGTGTGTGTGTGTGTGTCTGTTAACGCTCTAGCGGTCGTAATTTTCGTTTGATCGTTACTAAACTCGATATTTAAATGTTTTATGCAAAAATTAAGATCAAGTTCGTTAATGGCTGAAATCAAACCAGAGGGAGGAGGGGTTTAGAAGAGAGGATTTTAGATAATTCGAAATATCTCCGTTACTATACGTCGGATTGAAAAAATATATAAAATCAATCTTATTGCAAATTACATTTACTTTAAATAATGTTATATACATCTATTCTGTATCTTGAATATTAACCGAGATATTTGCATTTTTCTGTTGTCAGCTTCTGAGATGAGATCGGCTAACTTCGGGTCTAGCCGTGAGTTTCCGTCAAGAGCTAGTTCGGGCCGTTCCCGTAACTGTTTGACTCTCTATTCTGAAATTTCTCTATTGTAAAACTTCACGTGGGAAATCTGCTTAGTTTACACAGCCCCTCCGGGACGGACTTTTTTCTTAGCCTGTATAACATTATCCCCTTTACTGACTCATCGAATTCTTATTGAAAACTTCACTATGTTTTTACGCTTCGGAGGCCTTCAGCCTGATTATGGTGACTGATGTCGCCTATATATAGGCTGTTCTTTCAAATTAGGCTTTCCGAAGGAGCGCTGTTACAGCTGTTACTGCAAAAACCATATCTCTTTGGAAGGCAATGGATGGCTGAAAATAAAGAAAAGGAAACAATGGGAGGAGGAGTTAAGCGGCGAGTGGAAGAAGCGGAGTATTCAAATAGTGGCGAGGAAATCGCTCTCGAACAAGCCGTGAAAACCAATAACGGAAGACCTTTCTCTTTGCCAAATAAATATTGCCGACTCTTCTCTCCTCTCACTACCAATATGGCGACCTACATACCAACCTTCTCAATTTCTCATCTCGCTGTTTGTTAACTTAAAAAATAAAATTTAATAAGTAAGTCACTGTGGAAATAGAAAATTAATTATTGACTTCGGGAGAAATTTATTCCCCAATTCCCATAACTTGTACTACCAAACATAACTCAGGCATAACACAATCATTCCAAAGTAACCTTTTAGCGGATTTCCCTTAAGAGGAAATAAACATCTTGTTGAGGTCTGTTCAAAATGTTATGTATCTATATATGTATATGTATATATATATATATATATATATATATATATATATATATATATATATATATATATATGTTTGTCTGTTTACTGTCTAGTGGTGGCAATTTTTGTTTGATCGTTACGAAACTCGATGTTTAGTAGTATTATGTAAAAATAAAGATCAAGTTGATTAATGGCTGAAATGAGACCAATGGAAGGAGAGGGTGGTGAGTAAAGGGGGATTTTAGAAAATTCCAATTATCTGAGTTACTAATCGTTAGATCAAAAAATTGTATAGAGCCAATCTTATTGAAAATTAAATGTTCTATAAATATTGTTATATAAGTTTATTCTCTGTCTTGAATATTAATCGAGATATGGGCATTTTCAGTTTTTAGCCTTCAGCAAACCCCCAATTCTACTCATGTTACACAAAACTCAAAACTCTGTTATACAATAAACCATATTATTCCAAGATTAAATAGCAAATATTGTTTTCACGAGACCTTTATTATAGGTGATAGATGCAGATATGTTCCTGTGAACCCCTCACATGTCGTAGGTTCTTGGACTGCTAAAATTTGATTTATTGAGATAAAAATCATTCTGATTCGTTCTAAATTACAGTACTAGATATAGTAAACATTTTTCTATAAAATTTATATTTTATATCCTGATATATTTCAGGAATAGTTTCTATTTATGGTGAAAGGTTAACACACCTGTTTGTTTAAATGTTAAACGCTTCCCGTCGTGAAGGAAAAATTTCTTATTACCGTTTCTATTTATTCACTTAATATTCATGGTGGTGTTGTGTTACGAGTATGTAGATTTATCTATTGTTAAACTTCACGAGGGAAATCTGCTTAGTTTCCGCAGCCCCTGCGTGAGGGACTTTTTCTATTGGGGTTGTAAATTTTACACGATTTTGGAAAAATGTTCTCAAATACCCAGGAGATGACGAAAATGAGGTCCGTTCAAAATTATGTCTTTATATTTACAGGGTGTGACAGGATAACTTCCTTTTTGCGGTAGTATAATTTCGTTTTCGTAAGGAAAAAAAAAAGGGGAACAGAACGTTATGCTGCAGCAAAAAGAAAGTTATGCTAATATATTTTATATATCTGTCAGTTACCGCTCTACCGGTCGCAAGTTGTGTCATTCCGTTACCAAACACAGTATATAATAAATGTTTTAAGCAAAACTAAAACTGAAATTCATTAATGGCGGTAATCATACCAGTGGGAGGGGAGATTTTAGGAGGAAAATTTCGAAAATTCCAAATATCTCCTTTATTATGAGTCGGGTCGAAAAACTATATAGAACCAATCGTATTGCTAATGTTATGTTCTTTGAATATTGGTATAAATAATGTTTTTCTAACTTAAATATTAACTGAGATATCTGCATTTTTTCATTTTCAACAATCGGTAAACTCCCACTCATACTCATGTCATATTAGCAATAGCTGTTACATCACGAACTACTTTCTTCAAAGCTGAAATTCAAAATACAGCCATCAACAGGCCTTTATTATGTGAAATACATGAGAAACATTTTACGACGTCTTCAATTATGATATTACGTTCTTAACTAGAAAATTTTTATTTTTTTATTTTATTTTATAATAATGAATTTATTATGAAGGCTGGGTTCAGAGAGAAGAATTTAAAAGTATCTGCCTCCGTTATTATGTGCAGAATAAAAATTATTGCTAATTTGGCTGTATACATTTAATGTTATATATCTACTAATATCATGAATATTAACCGATATATTTGCATTTTTTGTTCTCAGACTTTAGTAAACCCCACGCCTTCTCATGCCATATTCACAATAAGCAGTTACATCATAAACAACTTTATTCCAGGCGTATATACGAAATATTGTTTTCGTTGAAATGTTCTGTGTGAGATATATGCAAATGTGTTGTGCGGTGAAGTCATCAATTAATATTTTACGTTCTTATATCACAAATGTTCATTTGATCTATACAATACTTTATTGATGATCTACAGTTGTCGTTTCATCCATTAACATGTAGCTCAAATTCTAAGTAAGTTATTCGTAATTTAATTTAATATAGGATATACGATGAGATCACACGTGTGTTATGCAAGCATGAGGGAAATCTGCTTAGTTTGTGCAGCCCCTGCGTGAAGGTCTTTTAGCAGATTTCCCTTAGGGGAAATCAGCTATTGAGGTTGTACTCATGACGGAATTTTCGAATTTTTTCTGCAAATGTCCATCGATCCTACCTAGGAGATGACGAAAATGAGGTCCGTTCAAAACTGTATATATATATATATATATATATATATATATATATATATATATATATATATATATATATGTCTGTTACCGCTCTAGCGGTCGCAATTTTTGTTTAATCGTTACCAAACTCGATATTTAGTCGTTTTATGTAAAAAGAAAGATCAAGTTCGTTAACGGCTGAAATCGGACCAGGGGGAGGGGGGGTTTAAAGGGGGAGAATTTTGAAAATTCCAAATATCTACTTTATTATGAGTCGGGTCGAAAAATAATATAGAACCAATCGTATTGCTAATGTCATGTTCTTTGAATATTGGTATAAATAATGTTTTTCTAACTTAAATATTAACTGAGATATCTGCATTTTTTTCATTTTCAGCCATCGGTAAACCCCCCCCCTCATACTCATGTCATATTAGCAGTAGTTGTTTCATCACTAACTACTTTCTTCGAAGCTGAAATACAAAATACTGTCACCAACGGTCCTTTATTCTGTGGGATATACATGAGAAACATTTTACGACGTCATCAATTATGATATTACGTTCTTAACTGGAAAATTTTTATTTTTTTCTTTCATTTTATAATTATGAATTTATTAAGAAAGTCGGGTTCAGAGAGAAGAATTTAAAAAGTTTCTCCCTCCGTTATTATGTGCACAACAAATCTTATTGCAAATTTGGCTGTATACATATAATGTTATATATCTACTAATATCATGAATATTAACCGATATATTTGCATTTTAGCAGATTTCCCTTAAGGGAAATCAGCTATAGAGGTCGTACTCATGACGCGATTTTCGAAAAATTTCTTCAAATGTCCATCGATCCTACCCAGGAGATGACGAAAATGAGGTCCGTTCAAAACTGTATATATATATATATATATATATATATATATATATATATATATATATATATATATTTGTCTGTTAACACTCTAGCTGTCGCAATTTTTGTTTAATCGTCACCAAACTCGGTATTTAATCGTTTTAAGTTAAAAGAAAGATCAAGTTCGTTAATGGCTGAAATCGGACCAGTGGGGGGGGATTTCAAATATTCGAAATATCTCCGTATTATGTATCGGATCGAAATATTGTATAGAACCAATCTTATTGCAAATTAAATTTACTATAAATATTGTTATATGCATTTATTCTCTATCTTGAATATTAACCGAGATATTTGCATTTGTAATCTGCGTGTGGTTACCAGTAGGCTATGTTCGGACTTTCCGCCGAGAGCTCTGGTGGCCGTTTCCATAATTATTCGTCCCTCGTGAATAGGTTTAGAGGTTAGGTTAACTGTTTTTTGGGGCTAGAAACTACTGGGTTATTACGCCCTAAATAATGTTTTAGGTTTAGAGGTTTCTTACTACTACAGTTGTTATTCGGCAGATTTCTCTATTGTAAAACTTCACGTGGGAAATCTGCTTAGTTTACGCAGCCCCTGCGTGACGGACTTTTTTGTTCTCAGACTTTAGTTAACCCCTCGCCTTCTCACAATAAGCAGTTACATCAATGAACAACTTTATTCTAGGCATATATACTAAATATTGTTTTCGTTGAAATGTTCTGTGTGAGATATATGCAAATGTGTTGTGTGGTGAAGTCATCTATTAATATTTTATGTTCTTATATCACAAATGTTTATTTGATCTAAACCATACTTTATTGATGATCTACAGCTGTCGTTCCATCCATCAACACGTAGCTCAAATTCTAAGTAAGTTATTCGTAATTTAATTTAATACAGGATATACAATGAGATCACACGTGTGTTATGCAAGCATGAGGGAAATCTGCTTAGTTTGTGCAGCCCCTGCGTGAAGGTCTTTTAGCAGATTTCCCTTAGGGGAAATCAGTTATTGAGGTTGTACTCATGACGGAATTTTTGAATTTTTTCTGCAAATGTCCATCGATCCTAGCTAGGAGATGACGAAAATGAGGTCCGATCAAAACTCTATATATATATATATATATATATATATATATATATATATATATATGTATATATTTGTCTGTTACCGCTCTAGCGGTCGCAATTTTTGTTTAATCGTTACCAAACTCGATATTTAGTCGTTTTATGTAAAAAGAAAGATCAAGTTCGTTAACGGCTGAAATCGGACCAGGGGGAGGTGGGGGGTTTAAAGGGGGAGAATTTTGAAAATTCAAAATATCTCCGTTACTATAAGTCGGATCGAAAAAGTGTATAGAATGAATCTTATTGACAATTACATTTACAATAAATATTGTTCTTTACATTTATTCTCTATCTTGAATATTAACCGAGATATTTTCATTTTTAATAAGTGTAACGGACGTGCTATGATTCCCGCCGAAAGCTAGTTCGACCGTTTCCGTAACAGATCGGCACTCGTATGGAGATTTCTCTATTGTATAACTTTACGTGGGAAATCTGCTTAGTTTACGCAGCCCCTGCGTCACGGACTTTCTTTTTTTTAATATTTAAACTAACGATAGTAATTACTATTTAACTGTTAGTACTCCCAATACTAAATCTTAACCTCTATGTTAATGGTGCTAAAGGGAGAAAAATATTTATTTATCGAAGAGCACAAATTTGATTATAGTTCTTTATTATGACATTTGAATAGAAATGAGAAAGGAACCCCAATATCCGGAATACATTTATGGAAAGTGGTGGGTCCCCTTTTGGCCAGACCATTCCAGGCCATCTTATTCACACAATTTGCAGGGGGGCCTTTATCGTGGCTATATCTTTTCTCCAGCCAGCTGGAGAAGTGCTTGGTCATACATATCAGAGACAGAATTCATTCAGGAGTGTCTCCCTGGAGTCACTCCCCAAAAGAGCCCCTGCTTGGTGTTTAAAAAATCTAGAAACGAGTTTTAGAAAAAGTCTTTTTTTACAAAATTTTTATTGGGTATTTCACTTGAAGGGCTGTAAGAATAATTGAAAAGCAACTTATTGTAATTAAAACTAGGGAATAGATGCTTTATCATATGAGCAGAAGGTAGGTGTAAAAATAATTGTTTTTGAACCAGTGAATAAGTTTTACCTTATACATAACCTTTCCCTTAGCAGGTCTGAAGAATTTACTTCAATACCATTTTTTTTCTTTCCTTTCTCATTGAAGGATTTACAATAGCACCAACCTAATTATTTTTTTTTCAATTGACATTATAGACCACTGAAATCGTTAGCCGTCACCAAGCAAGACTTGGGGGAAGTCCGCTTTATGATGCCGTAACTGTCAGGTGGAGTTCAGATAACACGTTTATTATTATTATTTATTAACGTCCACTTTTTGCAACTTAGGCTAATCGGGACGGGTGATCTACAGGTTATCACCCTTATACACGTTTAGAATTAACTTTATCAGAGGCTATTTTATCTGATAGGATATCGTAGAGAAACTGTGTGCAAACGTTATTCAACAAAAATTTCAGGATTGACCAAACATTCTTTTTTAGCATATGTATATACATTTGTATGTTAACGCTCTAGGGGTCGCAATTTTCGTTTGGTTGTTCCCAAACTCGACATTTAATCCTTTTATTTAAAAATAAAGATTAAGGTCGTTAATGTCTGAAATAGAAACTCTGAGAGGGGGGGGGTTAGAAGTAAGAATTTTCCAAAATTCGGTAGAAATCTCCGTTACTACACGTCGGATCGAAAACTCGTATAGGTCCAATCGTATTGCTAACTGAATGTTCCGTAAATATTGTTATATGCATTTATTCTCTATCTTGAATATTAACCGAGATATTTGCATTTTTATTAAGGTTGTGGGGATAACGGACGAGATGAGATCGGCTATTGCCGTTATTGTTCGACGGAAACAGACGAAAACTAGTTCGGCTGTTCCCGTAACTGTTCCACTCTCGTGAAATTAATTTAGTGGCTACTGGAATATATTACTTTATGATATATATCCAAATACGTTCTGTCGACCCCCTCCTTTTCGTTAGTTCTTGGATATTAAAATTTGAGTAATTGAAATATAAATTAATCTGATTCATTATAAATTGCAGTACTAGATATAGTAAATAGTTTGCAATAAAGTTAATATATATATATATATATATATATATATATATATCAGTAATTGTTTTTCATTCCTGCAATGAATATGTCTATCTATTTGTTCAGCTCTGAGTGGTTGGCAGACCTTTTTGTTTACAATAAACGGCTTTTGACGTTTCCGGTGGGATCTTATTAAAATTAATTGAAAGATTTCTCATTACAGTTTGAATTTACTCACGGTGGTGTCAAGTGTTGGCAGTATGCAGATTTCTCTATTGTAAAACTTCACGTTGAAAATCCGCTGAGTTTACGCAGCCCCTGCGTGACGGACTTTTTTTAATTGAAATTTTAGTTCTAAGAGCTTTTGAGAACATCGGAAAAAGACTGAAAGAAATCAAAATCTTTTCACTCTTCACTTCCTGGAATTCTTATTTCAAAACAGTCGCGGTTTTATTAAAAGGGATTTAGATAATACAGTTTATACAATAGGGCTAAAGCAGTCCCCATTGACTGTTATACAACAGAGTATATATACACAAAGGGACTCGGAGCTTTATATACTGTAGCGTATAGAAGAGCTTGTCCTGAATAGGGGACAAGGCATTTGTCAAGACTAGAACTGACAGCAAGATCCCTTCTCATCAAGAAACAACTTTTCACTCGGGACCATCTTGGAATTAATTTATCCTTACCGTGCCACAGTCTACAATAATATCCAAATTAATTATTATTCGTTAATGCTAACTACTGAAACTAATGTTTTACAAAGAATAGGACAGTTAAAATAGTTATTTCATTAAATTAGGGCTTATATTTTGCAGTACATCTTTTAAAACTAGATAGGACTTTTTTTATCTATACCAGCTTGGGTGAATCATATCAGAGGTGTATCAAGATATAATCACTTCTTATACAACTACTAAGCGCTATATTTATTGTCGGTCCTGAACCTCTGCCAATATTCAAATACATTTAACCCTAGAATGGTAGTGAACGTAAAAATTACGTATGATCTGGTTTGAACTGTCATCAAAGGGCCGTTAACGACCCTACCACCCTCACCCCTCAGCTATGAGCCCTCCAGACAGTTCAGCCTTGACCTCCGCCAAATGCAGCTAAGTGAACCTTTCCACTCGTCCAATACTATTTTTTGAAATAAAAACGACACGTAATATTTACGTATCAATACTATTAACCGCAACTTTTTGGCACGTAAAATTTACGTATCGCTACTAATACCAGTTTTTAAGCTATAACTTAGTTAATATTATTCTCAATTTATTTTCTTCCAATTTATTTTTATATTCTAATTTATTTTCTTTTAATGTTTTTAACTTTTATTTTTTAATATAAAAAAGACAAAGATGTATAGAGAGAATATAAATAATAATAATCTGTTTATAGTCTCTGAAAAATGGAGAAAAAATATTCAACGGACGAAGAAATTTGTTGAAAGAACTCTCCGATGGGTCAGATGGGGAAAATGACAATTATGAAATAGATGGATATGGATACGACAGCGATGATGATCCGGAGTATTCTCCAAGTGATGAGGAGGTTGAGCCTTCGGAAATGATTGCAACATAGAGTGGGCTAGATAGCGATGAGAGTCAGCAAATGTTAGAAACCATCAAGGCAATCGTAGAAAGAGAAGAAATACAGAGGCAAAAAAAAAAACCTAAAACCTCTCAACCACACAATATTGACAGATCAGTTACAATAAATGTAGAAGGTGGGGTAGTCCTTGGTAAGAATGGATATGAATGGAGCACACAACCTCCGGAACGTGTTTCGAACCAAGCGCCTGAAAGGATGGCCGTGCACATTATTAGGTATTAACTTAGATATAAGTTAAAGAAAAGTGTATCTTTTAATAAAATAAAAAAATAGTCCCAGACATTAACAAATTTTGAGTAATTTCACCAATTATCAGTTGCACACGTAAAATTTACGTATTAATACCATTAAGCGGGAAATAATATCACTACCGTTCTAGGGTTAATTTATTCAAGGCCATCATCCTTTTAGTGAACCATTAAATCTTATTCAGGGTTGCCTGTTGATCATCATCCTTTTGAAAAATCATAACGGACCAATTAGCTCTTCTTATCAGCACAGATATCACCAGGCCCGACAAATCTAAAACCTGAGTGGTTCTTCCGGCTTACTTTCTAAATATCTTCCGTCTGTCTTGGGACAGGATACCGTTTTGTATAAATGCATATTTACCTTCCAGGAGTGTCTCTTAAATAGGAGAGGTTTTTACAAAGCCTGGATCTATACTGGCACCCATGATATTATTCTCTGTAACTACCACTTCCAGAAATAAGAACCAGAAACAACTTGAAATCACCATATTCGACAGGACCAGCAGTTACTATGGCCTTCCAAGAGTTTCTCATATATTTAGTATTTTCGTTCTGTATTTTAAGTCCTTGATCTCACGGCAAAATTACAGAATATTCAATCATGAGGTTATGGGTTACATTCTGAACATAGAAATAGAAAACTTTAAAGATCTCAATAGTTCACTGGACCATGCATGCATTGGCCTCTGGAGTCCCCACGTTGAAATTGTTTTTTATTGTAGCTCCTTTTTGGTTTGTCTCGCAATATTTCTGAACGGAAACAATTTTAAATATGGTGCTGTTATTGGATCTCGGCATAGTTTGTGTTCTCTGCGTGGGCTCCATAATCTCCCGTGAGTGGGTAGAGAGGCTTCAAGATTTATCGCAACTTCAAGTTTGTCGGTACAGTTTCAACCTAATAATCAGGGACAGACCCTCCTTCAAATAATCTTCTCCAGCACCATGGGTGTTAGAATGAGCGGCAACCTGTTGACAGCGCGATTCCCAGCCCACTGCATAAAGTGAACTTTGGGGGAGGGGGGAATGCTTATAAAATGGAGTTGTTGTTTTTTTCAAAACTGTTTGTCCGTTATTTTTTTGTTTATTAAAAAATTATTATTTGTCCACAATTGCGTAGGTTAATTATTGTAAGGAAGAATGTTTGATCTTGTACCGAATGGTATGAATTGGATTTAAAAGGATTAAGCGAGTCTATGGTTTAAAATTCCAGGAGTTATTATGATTTAGCAAACGATCTATTTGCCCGTACATCTCGCGACTAAATCCCGAGCTAGATTCCATCTCCATCCACTGTTTCATAGTACGCTCGCCCAATACTTGATATTCGGTTGTACTGCTCGATTTTTTTCTCCCACTTTGTGTGAATCCGTCTCCCTTACTCTAAAAGGAAGGACGTTCATAAGGTAGAGCGTTATGAGTGTAATTACTTTCCATTTCGAGTGCTCAGTGAAGTCAGGTTCACCCTTCCTTCTTTTTGTGAGATGCTCATAGATGACCGTCTTCCGACACAGTGGAACTCCGTCTCCTCAAAGATAGAAGGTAGAAATATCAAGAGCTTGCATCAGATAGCAGTTCAGATGAGCCAGAACGGTGAGATTTTCCAATTTCCTTTATTCTTTCCAATTTTCCAGTATTCCTGTGCCTTACCCGTTATGGTTCTTAATGCTTCAAAGTTATGCTGCATTTTTAATATATTTTCAGTTCATTTCACTCTTCTTTGAGCTCAACCAAAGGCCAACGTAATTTTTATTATTATTTTTTTCTATCATAACTTTATTCAAAACCGTTTGTGGTATTTGAAGTGTGAAAGAGAAAACACCTTCTTTGATTTGATCACCTGATGGGAGCCATATAAAATATTTTTGAGTTTCACTTTCATATAAAAAAATATTAATTCTACATGTTTATTAGTTTCAAAAATATAGCTCCGCCAAATTGGATGATTGTTTTCAATACACCAATAATCGATTTTATATTTGGATGGTATAAATTATTAAATAATAATCTCGAATATTAGAACAAAAGATTATAAATTCTGAACAATACGAAAGTAATTAGTTCATAATTTACTTGACCTATGAGAGCCTTTTATGTTATTACACTGTTTTTACACAACATCTAGTAGTGGTCTTTATCATTGGAACAACATAGAAATATTCTTTATAAAGATTGATTGAAAGTATGGCTATAATTTAATCATAGTCTTTTCAGCTAGATTTTCCAACAAGCTGATTTTGTCATCCGACCCAGACGCAGACCGAGCCATATTTTATATCGGGTGTGTTCCTGACAGGACTGGATTGGATTTATATTCGTGAATCGAACCGAGGACTAATAGCTTGTGAATGCTGGGCTTGGACAATCCTATTACAGACAAAGACCCATATTACAGACATGCATGCTTTGGTATTAACCAACGAGCCAGCTGGAAGTCTGCCCGAAAATGAATCCTAGCTGCAATTATCTCGAAACGTGTAGCACGAAGGTGAGAGGGAACATATTCTTACCATAGCTCCTTAGGAAGGTGTCGAAGCCTTATTTTTTGATATAATACTTATTGTGTACTTACTTATAATACGTTCATAAATAAAACGTTAATTTAATAGTGTGAATTCATCTCATTGGTTCTTAATATAGATAGACAACACGATGTTCAGAATCTGAACCTGAATGTGTTCACATTAATTGGTTCCTTTTATCATGCTTACCTTCAGGAATATAAAGCTATTGAGGTAGTACACATGATACGGTTATCGAAAAATGTCTATTATACGCGATTATAGGTAGGAGATAAAGAAAATGAGGGTCGTTTAAAATAATATAAATACACACACAGATCAATAACATACTCGATATTAAATTAGTTTTATTTTACAATAAAGATCGTGTTCGTTAATAGCAGAAATCAGACCGGGAACAGGATGGGGGGGGGAGGTAGAGTGAGGAATTCAAAAAAGTCCGTCAAGCAGGGGCTGCGTAAACTATGCAGATTTCCCACGTGAACTTTTACAATAGAGAAATCTGCCTAATAATAACTGTAGTAGTAAGAAACCTCTAAACCTAAAACATTATTTAGGGCGTAATAACCCAGTAGTTTTCTAGCCCCAAAAAACAGTTAACCTAACCTCTAAACCTATTCACGAGGGACGAATAGTTATGGAAACGGCCGCCAGAGCTCTCGGCGGGAAGTCCGAACATAGCCTACTGGTGACCACACGCAGAATACAAATGCAAATATCTCGGTTAATATTCAAGATAGAGAATAAATGTATATAACAATATTTATAATAAATTTAATTTGCAATAAGATTGATTCTGTACAATTTTTCGATCCGACGTATAGTAACGGAGCTATTTCGAATTTTCGAAAATCCTTCCATCTAAACCCCCCCCCTCCCACTGGTCCGATTTCAGCCGTTAACGAACTTGATCTTTCTTTTTACATAAAACGACTAAATATCGAGTTTGGTAACGATCAAACAAAAATTGCGACCGCTAGAGCGGTAACAGACAAATATATATATATATATATATATATATATATATATATATATATATATATATATATATACAGTTTTGAACGGACATCATTTTCGTCATCTCCTGGGTAGGATCGATGGACATTTGAAGAAACATTTTGAAAATTCCGTCATGCGTACAACCTCAATAGCTGATTTACCTTTAGGGAAATCTGCTAATATTATTGTTTTAAGAGTCAGATATCATCAGATGTCTACCTGAATATTAAGGTAGTTATTTTTACATTAGCAGATTTTCCATGTTTTTTTGTGTTGTTGAAGTCGATATTTAATTATTATATTTATTTATTTGGTTTATCACAATTACAATTACAATTACATCGATGGTGATTGCCAAGATCTCTGTTTAGGGGGTAGTTGGAATAATATATTTATTCCTTCATGTACACATTGGTTATACTTCGTTTATAAATTATGAAAAAAAATCCTTAAATATCTCATATATATAATAAAAGTTATCTCTCTTTTTAAGTATGCTGTAGACCTATTCTATTTTATACTATATGTATTTGAAAATGTTTATGTGTTTTGATATGATAGTATCATTATATGTAAAAAGTTCATCGATTCTACCCACAATTTGACGAAAATGGGGCCAGTTAAAAATGTATATATATATATATATATATATATATATATATATATTCGTCTGTTAACGCTTTAACAGTCGTAATTGTTGTTGGATCGTTACCAAACTCGATGTTTGACTTGCAGGAAGGGGTGGGGGTGGTGTAAGGGGGATTTGAACATTTAAAAGATCCCCAAACCAATTTTTTTTATAGAACCAATCTTTTTGCATTTGTTTGTAACTCAAATATTAATCTAATTATTCGTTCCTTCCTGTTTTCTGTATCTCCCCCCCCCCTCGGCTCATTGTTTTTTTTTCTTCATAGAAATAGAAAATATTTGGTGAGATCCGTCAGCAAGTGTGTTATACGAGGACGTGGGAATCGTGCTTAATTTATGGAGCCCCTGCGAGACTTTTTATGCTTTCAGCCTTCAGTAAACCCCCTCTTCTAAAATTTATTTATGATTTTTACTTTAAGTCACTAAAAGTCTCAGAACCACGAATTACCAATAGAAAAGTTAGAACCATATTTAGTATGTATACAAAATTGGTGGTAACCTCTAGGTAACCACGATTAGACACAGGTGCATAAATCCGTCATTTCCATGGCATTGTACATTTTTATGGGGGTTTTCATGACTGTTCCCCAACTCTAATGCCCAGACAGAAGTCAATACTGTTAATAATAACTCGCAAGTGGGATAAAAACTCTTGAAACGTAGCGTTCCTCATCAAAAAGTACCCTTTGCAGAACCGTTTGTGTTCAGACTAACCAGGACGTATCGGAGCGTAATATCCATAACGAATCCAGCAAAAGTCCACCACATCCCAGCTTGCACTCAGATGGGGAAGGCAGATTTTCTTTGCTGTATCTTAGTTCTTGTACATTAATGAATAGTCACAATGTCATCATAATGCCCGATGCAAGACTTATGCAATCGGCTCCTGTAGCCATGCTTCCTTATGCAACTTACAACCGACTCCCGATCCCTCACGTTGGCCGACGTGTCGCGAATCATTTATTGAGCCATTGCCTTGAAGGCAATAATTAGAATTAGGATCGCGATATGGACTCGGCCTTATTTTCGTAGAGGAATGTAAAAATGGCGAGATGATCCTGAACTTCATTACAGCAGGGCACATTTCTTTGGATATTGCTATAAATGCTTGGCATTTCAGAGACAAGCCACACGCCTTTGGGACAAAATGGGCCATATGTTAGTGATTTCTAATAAAGATATCTTTATAACAGGTGCTCATGGGTCCCTCCCAAAACCCTTGATCATTTCTGTGAAAAAACTCATAAACCATTTGACCTGAATATTCATATGCCAATTACTTATTTTATAATACACCTCAAGTATTGATGACTTTTCTTTACTTGATTGGAGGTGCCCCTCTAATATTTTACATTAGTTAAATTTGTTATTTATCTTCTCACTACTCTTTCTCTATTGTTGCTAATTGATGGAGTTTTGAGTACCTTAGTTTACATATTTTAATAAATTTTTAATGTGTAGAAAATAAATGGCTACTGAGACAAAAAAAAACTTAAATATGTACGTTTATTAAAATAAATATATTGTAATTAAAATTGACGGAAGTGTAATTGTTAAAAGTTTAACTTCGAAGTGGCAATGCAAAATAATGACTTACTTTAAAAAATGAATTTTATGAAAGTATACAGGTTAAACAACCTTTACGAGCCTCAGTAATATTTTAAAATTTATTAAACCATCAAATATTCAGAAATTAAACCTGAAAAAGACCATTCCAATTAAGAGAGAATTTTATATGCTGCGCATATTAAATGTACAGTTAAGAAACCGAAATAACCGGAGGTAAAACAAATGTTATGATATAGAACAATGATAATAATTAATTTTAGAGCATCCAAAAAAAAAGGAAATTTCATCTTAAATCTAGTCAATAAAATTAGAGAAAAAATTAAAGTAATAACCATTAAATGCTGTTAACAAAAATTAAAATAGACAACAAAAAACATTCAAAACAATAAACAAAAGCTTAAATATAAAAAACAAAAAAACACAGGATGAGAAGACCGGAACAGAAAGCCGGTTTGGAGAAGAAGAACATTAAGCAGCGAGGAAGTGATACAACGAGAAAAATATAATGAAATATTAAAAATCGTCTTTGCAATTGGAAATGTATATAAGGGAATGAATTGGAATCCGTTTTTAGTACTGAAAATCTAATATTTTGATCTGTGAATAACGGTCATTCACTCAAACCCTCTAAATATTGCTTTAATAGTTGGGTAAAATATTAAGTAAATATACTTACACATTTTTAGGGGCGTTTTGTATTGAGGAAACACTTTTGGTCGTGTTCAATTATATTTTGCTAGAGTGGTGGCTGAAAACATAAATTTCTCAATAACCTATTAATTGTAGAAAATTAAAGTATGATTAGTGCATAGAAAATAGTTTTCAGTATTCAAAAGTTTCTATGTTGTAGGGAAGCTATTTTTGTACCCCTGCTTGCCAATCAAAAAGATCTTCTTCTCCAGTGAGTGTCGCTCAGAAGAAATAAGATAGTATTCTTAGTATTTTCATGAAAAATAAAAATAAAAACTATGTTTGGAACATTGCTATCGCTACAATTAGAAAGTTCAAAATGCAATTAACAGTATTGAGTGCTTAAGTTAACACCATCTTTATAATTCTTTGGGAAATCAGTATTACTTTTCAGCAACAGAAAACTTAATACAATTTTATTTCTTTATGAAAGTATCTCGATTTCATCCATTGCTAAAACTTATATTACTGATAACACTATCAGTAATTCAATAAGGTGATACGAGAGCGTGTGCTAACAGGCGGAATGTTACGGCTACATGCAGCAATGGCCCCTAATATAGCTGTCATATCCACCGTATACAGGCTATGTTGTCATTGCTCGGCCCCCAAATACTCCACTCCTTCCTAAGTGCTTCTTACTGTTTAGATTAGTAAATGTTTATCTATTGACACTTTATTACTCCTAAACAGGCCATAAACCATTTCATTTAAGATTGAAAATATATAATAATTTCTTTTTATGGCTTATTTCACTCAAATTGCACAGTGAAGTTGTTTTTAAAACACTCTTGTGTAAATGTTCACCACTCGTACAAACTCACCAAAAAAAAGTATCTAAATAACTTCAACCCCATTATATATATATATATATATATATATATATATATATATATATATATATATATTAGAATGCTTTAAGAATATTATTAAGTTTATAACAATTAATTAATTTATTATGTCATTTTTAAATTGATAGATTTGATAAAATGTATAGTTTTGTAAAGAATGTATTATATATGTTTGTTTCTTAAAATATATAATGCAATTAATTGTCAAAACGTGAGTAATAATTTGTTATAAAAATTTAAAAAAATATTTTGGAATGATATTGTTATTTGTTAACGTTCCCTATTTGCTACTAAGGCTAAATTAGGGCGGGAAACCTACAGGGTTTTCTACTCCCGTAGGTTAGACCTGTGTTCTACACTAAGGATTTTATTTTATGAGTTTGTCACTATTCAAATTCCAATTGCCCAGGCGGGAATCGAACTCTCCACTCTAGGTTTACCATGTGAGAGCAAGGTTAACGCTTTATCTCCCATGACAAACCTGAGACCCTAGACATATGATATTTAGTTTTTTGTGTATTTAACGGGAATAAATGCATAAAATTTCATTTCAACCAATACTGAATGTAATGACTACAGTAATATATGGTTATAGATTATATGCTATATTTTATTCTCATATATATATAGGCTTAACTTTCGGACTAACAATTGAAATGGTTCAGTTGAATACTCGAAACTCAGTGTCTGAGTTACACGTACCCTCAATAGATTTTTCTATATTCTTCGGTACGAACCGTAGTAGTGTAATTATATTATTACTATAATAATTTTTATTAAAAACATTTCCTTCCTTAGTTATTCAGACCAAGTTTTGTTATATAACAACCATACCACGTTGGAGATACCACGTTATCGTACGATCACCAGATAGAAAAGGGTGTTATTCAGTAGATAACCGATCCCAATTAGCCTTAGTTACAAAAAGTGGACGTTAATAAATAATTTTATTTTTATTTTTAATGTCATGAGATTGATGATTTAGCTGTGTAGTCAGTAACTCGCCCACACTAAGTATTAATTAAAAAGCAGTCACACTTAATTCTTGAATAAAGTGTTTTCCTTTTCTTTTCTTTTTTCTTAAACAATATATAAATCAATTAATTCTCTTAGAAATATTGTATAGTCAACAATAGTTTCAATCTATAAATTTACTCAACTTGGTAATATGTGAGGAAAGTTTTCAAAAATCGAGTTATGTGTACAACCTCAACAGCTGATTTCCCTTAAGAAAAATATACTAAAATAATAATCCATGAGTAGTATTATTAATGAATTAATTGAAGAAGTCATCGTGCAGTTATTAATTGTTATACAAAACTAAACTAACTATGCAACAACCTTAACAGATTGTAAAAAAGTGTATGAAATAAGCTGTTTTTTTTTTTAGAGAGCCTCTTTGAAGGAAAGCATTGAGGAATAATCCTGCCATAGACTGAGGAAGAAGATTGAATCGCGTTGGGGCATATTGAAAACCCTCCGACCCTATTGGACCTATTGATATAGGCTAGATTGCGGTCTTCTTCAAGTCAGGCACGTTTCTATAGCAACGCTCTCCCTAACCAAGAATGCAATACAAATATATAGCCATAGAAGCCTTTATTTATTGGTAGTAATTCTAAATAAAAGTTAGAATATAATCTAGAACACATAAAATTGTAGTCAGAACATTCACTATAGGTTGAAATGAATTTATTTCCAATATTTAAAAACAAAATATCATATGTCTTGGGGCTCAGGTTAGTCATGTAGGTTAAAACGTTGACTCATATGGTAAACATTGAACAGGTTCAGAAATTCATTTATTGACGAACTCATTAAATAAAATCCTTAGTCCCAACCTGGTCATAAAAGGGTGCTAACATGTAGATAACCCGTCCTGGTTAGCCTTACTAACAGAATATGAAAGTTAATATATAATAATACGGTACTTGTGTATTATATCCACCACATTTTAGTTACACTAGTTCCACGCTAGAATGCGCTACTGAAGTGCGACGCTAGCTCTCCCAGGCTAATGAGGTTATCTTTTGTCATAGTTGCGTTTGCTGTTTATTGTGCTGTTTAGAGTTTCTTAGTCCTTTAAAAATGCCTCTTTGGGATTTGCCAACGACTGAAGAAGACGCTGTTAAATATTTACATGAGAGGAATATTTTGGCTATCAGAAGAAAGTGTTCTAAATCACATTGTATGAAACTTTATAGTGGAAAAAAAAGTATTTTTTTGAAGTGTAATGTAAGAAAGTGTGGTGAGCAAGTCGGCGTTCCGATTGGCACTTGGTTCGAAGGAAGTAAAATTCCATTTTGTAATGCATTGAAGTTCATTTACTGCTGGTGCGAAGAATTGACATCTGTCAATTTTTTTGCAAAAAAACAACTCAAAATTTCCAATAAGACTGCTATTGATTGGAACAGTTACATGAGGGAGTTGTGTCCTTAGATATGAAGAACAGTATTTCAACGCATTTCCCGCCTAAATGTGAATAAAATGTTTTATTTTTAAAAATTGTGTTTTCTTTTATTTATTATTATAATCCCGTAGAAGGTTATAAGGTAAGTATAACCTCCCTTGCGGGCAATGAATCGTACTACTTAAAACAGTAGCGCACTCTAGCGTGGAACTAAAATGTGGTGGATATAATACACAAGTACCAATAATACTTTTGTTATGTCAATTAATTTCTTTATATATTATTAAGTTACTAACTTATATAATAATTAATTACAAAATTATCTCCAATATTCAATGAATACATTTTATGAAATCAATAAATGTTTCCAATTAGCTTATTTGTCATAAATTAGACACTTTCTACTTTTAACAACAAACCTTACATTAATATCATGTTTTCTCATGTCTCTCTCAACCTATATCACATATGATTTCCCAACAAAACATCTGATCTACAACAGTTACGAATCGAATTTTTTAACTCTTAGATGAGATAGTCATGTGAGTTAAAGCGTATGACTTAATCTCGCATGGTAAACCTAGAGCGGTGAGTTCTTGGCTGGTCAATTGGAATTTATTTAGTGACGAAATCATTAAAAAAAATCCTTCACCCTGGCAAGAAAGAGGGTGGTAAGCTGTAGATAGCCATTCCAAATTAGCCTTAGTAAAGAAAAGTACTTTAATAATTAATAATAATAATAATACTACTAGTGTTGTGTCAATTAGTTTCTTTATATACATAGCAAGCTTAAATAATACATTCGTTACAAAATTAACTCCAATTCAGTGCAGAGGAGTGGGGGTTTCAATGGGAATGAATAACTGTAATATTTCATTTTCTATACGTTTTTTTGCCAAAAATCCGCCTTACAAAAAAAATTCTTTGTTTTTTATTTTGAGTATTTTTTGTTATATACATTATCGTGACATAAAAATGTATAAAGTAAGTAATTTGAGTCGAAATATTGTATAGTCAACTATTCTTTCCAATCTATATATTTAATCGACTAGTAAGCTTAGAGAAATTAAACATTCAGTTAAGCCGTGGCCTTACGACTTTAAAGCAAGAAGAGATGAAGTAATACTTACACGGTTACGAATTGGACACACTCTACTAACACACTCATACTTAATGAACAAACAAGACAAACCGATTTGTAGAAGTTGTAATGAAGCTCTGACAGTTAAACATATACTGACTGACTGCAGGCAACGCAATTACTTACAGATACCACATAATTTACACGAACTACTGACAAAGGGAGTCCCATACATAAATACAATTCTTAATACATTTAAAGACTATACACATCTATTCAAAAATCTGATACATTTTATAAATTTGTTTTCACATTTTTATTTTTACAACATTTTTGGATGCAAAAATAAACATTTTATCTAAACCTCAATTTTTTTTGTTTTCAAGTTTTCACTCACTGAGTGTGTACAGAGTTTTATGTAAATAGTCACCTAAACCAACTTATATTTTATCAAAACCTTAATAATTTTAAAACTTCTTTTATTCATTTATATACCAATTAATTTTAACTATCGATTTACTTATTTATTTATTGAATATTTAAATATTTTATTAATGATTTCCCTATTGCCCAATATCATTAGTTTCGATTTTCAGTTTTGTACCTAGTTTTGAATTTTGTCTTTATTTATTCCCTCGTTCATTTATTTTGTTCTTTGTTGTGTTCCATTTTTATTTTTTGGTTTCCAATCTTTTATGTTTTTTGATTCTCCATGTTTTATGTTCCTTTTGTGTTCTATGTTCCTTTTATATTTTGTATTCCTTTCGTGTTCTATGTTCCTCTTATGTTGTGTTTTCCTTTTGTGTTCTATGTTCCTTTTATGTTTTGTGTTCTATGTTCCTTTTATGTTTTGTGTTCTATGTCCCTTTTATGTTTTGTGTTCTATGTTCCTTTTATGTTTTGTGTTCCTTTTGAGTTCTATGTTCCTTTTATGTTTTATGTTCCTTTTGTGTTCTATGTTCCTTTTATGTTTTGTGTTCTATGTCCCTTTTATGTTTTGTGTTCTATGTTCCTTTTATGTTTTGTGTTCCTTTTGAGTTCTATGTTCCTTTTATGTTTTATGTTCCTTTTGTGTTCTATGTCCCTTTTATGTTTTGTGTTCTATGTCCCTTTTATGTTTTGTGTTCTATGTTACTTTTATGTTCTGTGTTTTATGTTCCTTTATGTTTTGTGTTCCTTTTGAGTTCTATGTTCCTTTTGTGTTTTGAGTTCCTTTTGTGTTCTATGTTCTACGTATTTATGTTTTGTTTAATTTTGTTATTTTTTTGTATTGTTTTGTTTTTATTTGAGTTTTGTTTTGTTTAATTTTGTTATTTTTTTGTATTGTTTTGTTTTTTAAGTTTTATTTTAGAGCAACATCGCCAAAGCTGCGAAGCTCAAATAAATAAATAAATAAATAAATAAATAATCAACTAGGATCAACTAGGTATCTTTTAACATTTGAGGAAAGTTTTCGAAAAACGAATTTCATGAACAACTATTATAAGCTAATAATGGTTTTCGGGAGTTCAAAAATATTAGCTTACTAAAAGTACAAAAAGCCTTTCCATACCCGAAGGGTTTGAGTTTTATTCTACTTTTGGAGTGGTTATCCAACAATGTGTAATAAGACGTTTTGTATAATGGATTTAATAGGAGAACAAGGACATCATTTAGTGTCCAAGTCAGGTTTTTTTAAACTACATTTTACTTAAGTTCACACATTTTCATTTTAATTTAAAAAAAAAAAAAAAAAAAAAAAAAAAAAAACCTTTAACTATTTCATTGTGTTATAATTCGATAGTTATAGCATATCACTTTTCCATTTGATCTTCTCATATCGGCTGCCGTATCTGGTTTCGTGATAGGGGAGGAGTCAAAGGTGGTATTAGTGCGGTTCTCGGAGGGTAGATCAAAGGGATATGTTTCCTCATATGGCGGATAGCAATATTTCAAATGCATATAACATTTTGTAGTCAAAGTCCAGCCTTACCCCCACCCCTTCAGGGCCAACCCTAATCTTGCCCTTCAAAAGATATTTCTGTGTGTGTGTCGCCTGATTTATCTTGATATTCTAGCCGCAGCAGATATTTTTCAATAAATCCATTTTTGCCTTCAACTTAAAAAAAAGTACCTGTGAAGTTCCATTAATTTATGCGATTGTTAATTATTTATTTTTAACTTGGAATTAAGTGTAAACTATATATTTTTTTGAGGCCTATTGACGATTCCAACGTCATATCAGCTTCAATTGACGATACATTCTCAATTGCTTAATTTGAACTCACAATGAAACGATGAAAATACTTTTGTGAAATGAAGTTTAAAGAGCATGGAACGGAAGGTGAATGAAACCAACATCATGAATAGAATTACATAAACATAAATCTATTGTTCTTCATAGACTTAAGAACTAGAAAAATACAGAGTACAGATTAGGTAATGGAGTTACAAAAAGTTGTTTATTCATAAAAAAATGAACCAATTCTGAATCGAGTCAATGTTCTATATGTAGAATATAGATGTAATCATCTAGTTTACGTACTTGACCGACCAAGGACAAAACTCATCAAACTTAATATATTAGAAAACGGAACTTGGCAGACGGCCTAAGCCGGCCTACTTACACAGGAATGGAATTAAAATATTTATCTAGGGATTAACACGTTTTATTGTCGATATCCAAAAAAAAAATAGTCGATAATATATCTCAATGGGAGGGGGGAGGTCTATTTGTCTGTTCACCCTGTCAGCCTGCCTGTGGACGAGATCTAAGGGAGTCATAACCGTTAGTCACCCCGAAGAGCTGTCAGACGTAAATACACGTTAGATTCCCGATAAACATTAAGCACTTCTACATTTGCGTGCTCTAGTAGCGAACCCACGAACGAATGTTCTCCCTTGGCTCTTGGGATCGGACCCGCACCTATTTTCTGGGCGTTGTCTGTTTTCGTGTTTACTTGCATTTCCTTTCAGTCCATAAGCATAGTAAAACAATTTTTTTATGCTTAAAACATTCGTAGCTTCTGTTAGCACCTCAAAGAGATATCAAAGACTCAAAACATTTGCAACATAACAAATTAATTCTCAAGGAGCTGAAAGCCATACATTGCATATTTAATTGTTATTAATGGTACGCAGTTGAATTATCGATAAATACTGATATTATATAAAATTCAGAAGTTCTTGTAGTATCTAAAATAAAGGACATGCAATATTTAATTAAGCTCCCTCGTACAAAATATTTGAGTTGAAAAAATCATTCCAAGGACATAGAATATCAGCTTTTGAAGCCAAAGACTAGTATTACTCATGGCAGATAGCTAAATTGTTAAAAAGAGAACTCATTGAGTGTTTGGTTGAACTTGAAGAAGGTCTAAGGTTATCGTGCTTTGCAGTGTGACGATATGCACAGCTTATAGTGGCCACTGAATTGCTAATTGAACAAGAGGGGGCAAACATCATCTTTTATGCATCAAATCTGCTATGGATATACCCTCCATTATAATTATATTGCTATTTTCGGACTATTGTCTCAAATATTTTGAAACTAATATAATAATAAATTTATTAAAAATATGCCATTAATAATTTATTATCTGGCTATCAGCTGACTATTTAACGCTACAATTATAGCGCAATTTCTGCTTTATAATGAAAATAATTTTCCCATGGCTCTCTAATCACTTGGAGCCAATGAAAACATTAACTATCGATTCTAGCCATCGAGGTGCGAAAACAATCTCCTCCTAACTTCCGTGTGAGGGAATACAAAATTAAAAAGTTCCCCGAACATTATAAACCACTTCCCTTAATAGCTCCAAGAGAGCCATTTGTTTATCCTTGATGGGGAAAGTTAATTTTGATTAAACCATAAAAAATAAAACTGAGAACCAAAAAAAATTAATATCGGTATAGGGGGAAATATTGAAAACTCTAACCAAAATATTCACTTGAAATTATTATTTTTTTGGTATCAAGGTATTTCTGATTAATTTCTTAACATACGATTAGTTTCTTAATAAACGATTTTGAAATGTTTCATTAATAGGATTATCAAACGGAATTTTTTCCCCATCTTCCTGACGTGACATTAACATTTCACATAATCTTAAATTTCCTAAAAGGTTCTTTATTTTTTTTCTATTTTTATACATAAATATACAAACACACTCACAAACAGGTATGTCAAAATCCCCTTCTATTATTATTCATACGATTGTCGAATTATATAGTTTAATTAGGTTATTAATAAAAAGAATATAATACCGAAATTGTGGAATATTTAATATTGCAGTTGTGTAAGATTTATTAAAAACGGTTTATCTACAAATATTACTTAGTTTTTACGCGCAAGAGGAAGAAGTGAAATTTAAATGCAGATCTTGTTATCTTGCTATCGCCATATAATTTACTGGAATCTGTGATTTTTAAACTCTGATATTTAAAGATATTTTGGTGAAATACATTATTTCAATAAGGATTTAATTTACACTGATCGTTTGGGCAGATTTTATTTCAATATGTTCAAATAGTATCTTATATTATTAAATAAACGTTAAATCATGTATAGAAGTTGAAAGTACTTCTCCGCCAAAAATATTTACCAATTAAATAAACCTCTAGTTAAATTTGGTGACTTATCGGGTGTGGATAAGCTATTCATCAATTCAGGCAGTTTTTGAGTCTATACTATAGCAGACTCAAGTACAGTTAATGTGTCCTTCTGCTGAAGAGTTCTCATAATACATGAAACTCTATAAAAGTGAATAAAGGAACTTAAAATGACTAATTTTGTTGTTTGTCCGATTATTTTTATTATTTATTAACGTCCACTTTTTGCAACTTAAGCTAATCTTTGTCCGATATAATACCGAAATATAGTTCTAGTCAAATAAAAAATATAAAATTACGGCAATTATTATCTTATTTTGTTATAATGTAAAGAAGTGATAGATGCTAGAATGATCTTTGTATCATTATAAGGTTTATTGAACAATGTGAATTAAAGTCTGTGGATATTGCGGTGAAATAAATTATAATTTCCTGAAAGGTTCCTATCTATGCTGACCTAACCTGTCAGTGTATAACTTTGACATACTACATATAGATGTTGGTCATACTTTAAAATATTTTGGGACTTCATAGTTTAGAACTATACATTATCAGTACCTTAAGCCATAGAACTTCTCAATACCAATCGAGATGTAAAACCCGCTTTTGAAACATTTTTAAAAGCAATTTCCGGCAATTTGATATGCCTACTTCGAGGGATTTAGTCAGATCTACACTGTCTCCAACCATTTGGATCAAATTCGTGAAATTTTGTGAAGTACATTTTAATAAGGCCGTTTGCTACCTTATCCCACTCGACCTACTTTTTACTTATATAATTGAAAATCCTTTTATCCACTTGATTCCTTAAGATAAGAAAATACTTTTGCAGGTAGCTTTGTAACATTACTCGCACTACTAATGTTCCATTAGAACCAGATTAGCATTCCTCCAATAAAATTCCAAACAGCAATGAACTTCAATGAAACAATTGAAACATTATACTTTATTTCGTATGATTGACGTCTTACGTAAGGAACTCTAAGAAGCCGTCACGCAGGGGCTGCGTAAAACTAAGCAGATTTCACACTTGCTGGCATGGCCTACTATATATATCTTTTCTCCCTTCATAATTTGTATTTCTATATTAAAATCCGATAATTAGAAGTGGAGATGAACTGGATTCTGAAAACAAAATGTACGAATAACTCGCTTAATACTTAAACTACAAAATAATTTATGGAACAATAATTGTACAGCATCAATAGCTTAACAAGATTTGGGTCGTCTACTTCATTTGGATTCCAAGCCACGTGGGAATAGATGGAAATGAAAACGCAGATTTAGCAGCCAGAGAAGCCCACCAACTCGACTCCATCGCCCCAACAACAATTACATCTGCAGAACTCTACCAACCACTCAAAGAAGAAATTAATAAAAACTGGCAACACATGTGGAATGAAACCCAGAACAATAAACTCAAAACTGTTAAAACCACCATCCGTCCATGGAAATATTCGACAAGAGACAACAGAAGAGATGAAGTTGTATTACGAAGACTCCGAATTGGGCACACAAGACTTACGCATGACAAAAGATCAACCCCCGATTTGTGAGAAGTGAAACACAGAACTGACTATCTTAATTAATGAAATCTCATAAGTTATTATTATTATTTATTAACGTCCACTTTTTGCAACTTAGGCTAATTGGGACGGGTTATCTACAGGTTACCACCATTTTCTAGTCAGGGTGGGATTTTAGGATATTATTTAATGAGTTTCCTCACTAAATAATTTCCTTTGCCCATGCGAGAATCGAACTCGCCACTCTAGGTTTACCATGTGAGATAAAGGTCAACGCTTTAACTCACATGGCTAACCTGAGCCCCAAATCTCATAAGTATACAGATATTAGAAACAAATGCAATATTACCAATAATATAGAAGTGGCCTTTGGAGATGACCCGAAAGAACTCGATAAATTGTTTAATTTTGTAAAAAACACGAGTTTGTACAAAAAAATTTAAAGTACAATTGTTTGTATCCTCGTTTATACTGTTAAAATGGCGATATGGATGAGGATATCAAAAATTGAATTATAAATATTACAGGGCGATGATAACCTGGTAGTTTTTCGCCCTTAAATCCTATACAACAACAACAATTTACAAGATTTGTTCTGTAACATTTTTTTAACAAATAATTAGAACGGAAATATTTTGTATTTTCGATTTCACGACTCTTCACCCCAGTCGAATTTTAGCCATTACAGAGTATGAACTTGAGTATTGACTTAACGATTAAATATCGATTATAGTACAAATAAAATAAACATTTTCCAGTAATGTACGTGAAATCTTAAATAATCATAACATAACACATTTTCCTGTATTTCACAAATTAAAAATTCATTGAAAACATAATTCGGTATTTAACCTTATAATGATGTGGTTGGACTGGAGGTTTACTGAAGGCAGAAAACTAAAATATGCAAATACTTCACTTAATATTTAAGGTGGAAAATAAAATTATATAACAACGAAGAAATTATATTTTAAATTACAATTTTTCGATCCGAAGCATAATAACGGAGATATTTTGAATTTTTGAAATCCTCCTCTCCTACTGGTTAGATTTCAATCATTAGTGAACTTCCATAAAACGTTTATATATGGAGTTTGGTAATGATTAAATAAAAATAACGAGTACTAGAGCCTTAACACACAAGTAAATATATATATATAATATAATATTAAATATATATATATATATATATATATACTAGCTGAGATACCCGGCTTCGCCCGGGAATTCATTTAAGGCTGGATGGCAATAGTATTTTTTTGGCAAGGCTTTACTTTGCACAATATTTTGACATTTACCCTTCCCAGTGTTTAGGGTTTATACCCTTCGTTGCTGTGGATTTGTTAATAATAAAATTAATTTTTTATGTATGACTTCACTGTCCTCCATATTGTCATATTTCCCGTTTCCTGTCCATTATGCATAGATTTAAATTATTAAGGACAAAATATTATAATAATATATTATAATTAGAATTAATTATTCTAGGTGAGGTACCTGGTAATTCATATTGAAAAGAATTGTTGAGCAAATTTCTCTAAATAACAAAATAAACAACTTTTGTTAAGTGCATATTTGCCGAAACCCCAATAGGAAACGAAATATCACTACTTTTAATTTCAGGTCTCCCTTACAACCCCCACTCCAACCCGTCCCTAGAAATGCTAGTATGGCTTATTATAAGGAAGGCGTTAGTGCTAATACACATACCAATTTTTATTTATTTCGGTTGGGTCTTTTGTCCCAAATAAAATTGTTCACTTCCGCTATAGGTTTTAGCGTATATCTCGTTTATAATTTGGTATACGAAAAACGTGTATATTACAAAAGTTACTCTAAATAACAAAATAAACAACTTTGTTGTTATGTTCATATTCGCCGTAAAACGAATAGGAAACGAAATATCGCTATTTTTAATTTCAGGCCTCCCTTATAACCCCCACTCCTGTTCGTCTCAGAGAATATTAGTATAGCCTAAAGTCTAAGTTGGGCTAGTAGTAATATACATACCAAGTTTCATTAAATTCGGTTCAGACGTTTATGCGTGAAAAGGTAACAAACAAACAAACATACACGAAAGAACGAAAATGCAGTTATGGTGGCTATGACATGTGAAACCAAAAGTTATCGTGAAATTTCGCGAAAAAAAATCAATGTACAGACAGAGGTTACAATTTATATATATATATATATATACATACATATATATATATATATATATATATATATATATATATATATTCACAAACTTCATCTTCGTTGTCTCCTCGGTAAGATAGATGGAAATTTAAGAATTTATTTCGAAAATCGCGGCAATAGCTGACTTCCATTTAGGGAAATCTATTAATATTAATTAGACCATGTGCAAGAAGGGGAATATCCTAATTCTAAGTATAATATACAGCCTTTCAACATATTACAAAATATGTTTTTACGGAAACATAGAATATTTCATAACAACGCTCATATTTATTCCCAGAAATTTAAGAAAAGGATAACAGTGCTGTCTGTTTCTTGATAGACAGTTGCTAAGAGCCTTGTATCCTATACGATATGGGTCTGAGAATAATCCCTACAAAACATTTTGCGAAATTCCTCGGGATTTCATATTTTTTTTATGACTCGAAAGCAGGATGCTAAGAAGTACTATTATGTGAAAACTAAAAAATTCTAAGAAGAATATGAAGGGAGAATTAACTACTAATTATTTTAAATTATATAGCAATATTAATCACAGTTGGCAAAGACCATCATTTATCATTAACCATTAAAATACGTTCCAACGTAACTAAAAATTTAAATAGTTATGTAAATTTATGTGTTAATAAACATTTGCTTATATATAAAAAAAAAATTACATACATTATTACCTTACCTAGTCGTGTCTAATGAGTCCTGACACCTTCTCCTTCACAGGAAAATAAAACACACTAATTCTTCTTGCTATATTTAATCGATTTCCTTCAGAGAAGTCAGACATTCATGATCTCGTAATGTACTCATGGTGATTATTCATCACACTCGCACACACACACACACACACACACACACACACACACACACACACTCGCACACACACACGCACACACACACACAACACACACACACTTATATATATATATATATATATATATATATATATATATATTAGCTCAGATACCCGGCTTCGCCCGGGAATTGATTTGAGGCTGAATGGTGATGGTATTTTTTTGGCAAGGCTTTACTTTGCACAATATTTTGACATTTACCCGTCCCAGTGTTTAGGGTTAATAACCGTTGTTGGCATTTGTTAATAATAAAATTAATTTTTTATGTAAGTCTTCACTGTCCTCCAAATTGTCATATTTCCCGTCTCCTGTGCATTATGCATAGATTTCAGTTATTAAGGACAAAATATTAACATAGATTTGAATTAATTTTTTCAGGTGAGTTACCTCATAGTTCACACTGGAATGAATTGTTGATCATATCAATATTTCTACGCAAATTACTTGCTCCACACATTGTTCCTGAGGAAATGTATAAAACAAAAGTTAATCTAAATAACAAAGTAAACAACTTTTGTTATTTGCATGTTTGTCGAAAAACAAATAGACAATGCAATATAGCGAATTTTTATGTCAGGCCTCCCATATAACCCTCATTCCCGTTCTAACCTAAAAATTTTAATATAGCTTATAATCACGGAAGAATTAATGCTAATTGAGATACCGCTTTAGTTTATAGTGTATATCTCGTTTATAATTCGGTATACGAAAAAAGTGTATATAACAAAAGTTACTCTAAATAACAAAGTAAATAACTTTTGTTATGTTCATATTTGCCGAAAAATCAATAGGAAACGAAATATCGCTATTTTTAAGTTCTGGCTTCCCTTATAACCCCTCCTGCACGAGCATTTTTATGCTCGTAAAATTTACTTCATGCTTCCTGAAGACAGGCTCCTTTGAAGAACTAAATGTTGAAGTTTATTGAGTTTATTTTTTTTGTGAAACTCCTTCATTTCTAAACGTCTAAGATTCTTTTCAAAAGTGTAAATATAACTTTAATTTAAATCCGTTAGGGCTTAATGAATTATGGAATTGAAATTGTACCTCCAATAAGAGATATTCAAGCCAGAGAGATCTAGTCTAAAATCTTAAGCAGAATAGAGTGTGTAGAATTGATTGTTGATTCAGAACAAGGAACAAGCGGAAAATATTTTGAAGAGAAGTGTCTGTGGGTGGGTGTCGAACGGCATTTGTGGACGAGATGAGGTAGGATTGTGAGAAGTAAATAGAGAAGGGAGATTGTTTTGGAAGGAGAGAAAGAGAGAGAGAGAGATAGAGAGAGTGAGAGAGAGAGATAGACAGTGAGAGAGAGATAGAGAGAGTGAGAGAGAGAGAGAGAGAGAGAGAGAGAGGGAGAGAGAGAGAGAGAGATGTGAATGCCGACAGCTGATACCCCTCCCTGTCTATTATCCCTATCTAGAACTACCTTACTCCCTCAGGCTCAGTTGGGCCAGTCCCGCTAATTTACACCTTACAATCCAATCCACTTCCAGCTGTCTATTTAATCAGCTGATTAAATTGAATTCTTCCCGCCACAATGGCCTAGAGTAATTAAAATATCAGAGATATCTTGAAGTTAGTCCTGATAGCCATATGAAGTCTCACAACCTTTAATGACATTCTATCAAAAATCTAGTGCACTAAATAATTCATTTCAGCTAGGCTTTTTAGCTGATTTCCCATTTGGGAAAATCTTCCCAAATGTCCATCTATCCTACCGAGATGAAGATAATGAGGTCCGTTCAAAACTATGTATATATATATATATATATATATATATATATATATATATATATATATGTATGTATAGATGTTCAAGCCAAGGGCAGTAGCAAAGGAGCCATTCATAAATAACATGTCTTCTTCCGGTTGCTGCCTTACTAACATAATATCGGTTTTAATTAATATTTATTTTATTTGTATTTATTGATGAAAATGAGAAATAAATATATTTTTCTACAGATTTTCTCATAACAGTACCATTGAAAGGAGGTTCGACATAAATATATAAAAATGGGGGTCTGACGTTAGCCATGTGATTTAATGCCCTAGTTCTAACCTCACATTTAAAACCTAGGGTGGTGAGTTCGATTTCCACCGAGGAAATAGAAATTTATTTAGTGACGCAATCAATATATAATGTCTTTACTCCCACCATGGGTAGAAATGGGTGGCAACCTGTGGGTAGCCCGCAAATTAGCCTTAGGGACTTTAATAAAAACATAGTAATAAAGAAAAGAATGTAAGAAGTTAACATTATCTTAGGTAAGAAAAGAAAGGACTGGTTCCTTCACGGATGTTTATTATTTGCGCCAGAGCGCTTTCAAAGCATAAGCTCCATCATCAGTGGCCTGCTGGTAAACATTTAACATTTAAAACGTCATATAATATGTCATTGAATTAATATAGTAAGCATGCTGAAGAACAAGTATTAAAATTAGAACATAAAACTTCAAGAAAAAAAAAAGTAGTGTCCCAGTGAGTATTTACATTTAATATATGAAGAAACAAATAATATTTTTCTTTGCGTTTTTATATGTATCGCTCCCGGTAGCTACTCCGGAGTGGGTTCCTTCACTTGAGTTTTTTAAACTAAAATTTAATTTGACTTTTCTGTTTTCTACTATATATTCTATTTTATTCATTTAAACTGTACATATTCTTTTTTTGATATTTATTTATGTTGACTATTGATTTAAATTTTGTACGTATACTATGGGTAAGCTTTTAATTTTAATCTGTAAAAATATTTTTATATTTATAAATTATAATTTTTTTTTTATTTACTAACTGGGGAACTAATATGCATTTTTTTCTTAAAGTTTTATGTTCTAATTCTAATACTTGTTCTTGAATATTTACATGACATGTATTTATTATTTTAAATAAATTACATTTTATATGACGTTTTAAATGGTAAATGTTTATCAGTAGGGTACTGATGATGGAGCGTATGCTCTGAAAGCGCTTTGCCGCAAAGAATAAATAGCTGTGAAGGATCGAGGCTATTCGTTTCTTACCTAAGATAATGTTAACTTCTTACATTCTTTTCTTTATTACTATGATTTTATTAAAGTCCCTAAGGCTAATTGGGACGGGTTACCCACAGGTTGCCACCCATTTCTAGCCATGGTGGGACTAAAGACATTATTTATTGATTGCGTCACTAAATAAATTTCTATTTCTTACCTGAAATAATAGATTCCTTCACTATCCAGGACCACAAAAATGGAAATTAAAGTTAATTTACAGTAGAGACATACAGTTCAGTCTTTTCTGTATATTAGGTATGACTTCCATCAAGTTAGAGTTTATACAAAGTCCACTTAAAATGATTTCATCTTTTCTATATACGAAGAGTAATGAACTGAAGTGGTTTAAATCTAAAACTCCATTAGTTAGACAATTTACTTTATATAAAACAAAAATTCCTTTCACTCCGATAACCAGAGATATTATCAATCATCTTCCCAAACCATATTAACAAACACGATTGTGAAATGATGAGAGTTAGGGTCAAACGATATTGGACGAGAAACGGAATGCATTATGGTTAACCATAGTTTGTTTGAACAGCTTTGTCGAATAGTTCGTAAACACACAGGGATTATTCCCTTTGCTTCGGGAGTCCGTCATGTCGGTTTGGCATTCAAAATGATTGTTGTGATACACCAAAAACTAGAACATTTTTTCCATGAGTTTGAACAATAATTTTGAAATAAAACCTCTTTTTTTCTCATTCATATTTCTATATTTCTTGTAAATGAATATAATCATATATGTTGTTTCCGTCTAGAATCGCCAGGAAGTAAAACTTTCTCTAAATAATTAAATGCTAATAATTAGAACACAAAATAAACAAACACTTTGAATATACAAATTGAATTACGTACTTTTCAGTATGTTGCCCCAACAACTGTTAATATTGATAACTAGCCGTGTTACCCGTAATTAGTGAGTTGAAATAGAAATGGTTTATCTTGGAAATATTAAGATTGGATACACAAAATCCGGTCATATTCAGCAATAACATAAATTCCCAGCAACTTTGAACAGTAAAAGTGCTGCCATTCACTTGTTAAGAGATGTAAGCATTTAGAAAAATTTATAAATAGTGTTGCTGTTATCACGAGACTAATTGATATAGTAATGCTTTCCCGCCAAAATATGAATACTGGGTAGCGGAAGCACTAAATAATCCATTTGTTGTCTTAAACTTAGTCAAACTTATAGTTTTGAGCATGCTGTGTAGAATGTCTATTGACCGAATATTGACGAATCTATTATCGTTCTTGGGTCAAAATAAAACGAATACATACTAAAATTCGATTTATCACTGTTACTACTAATCAGATCGAACATTATAATAGATAAACGTATCTTTTTTTTTTTTTTAATTTATAGTAAATAAACACCGAACTCGGGAGAGTTAATTGTGCCTAGGTGGTAGAAATTCTATTTTCATTTTCCTTCTTGTTGTTCAATATTCTCTTTCTTCAGATAAACCATCCACTTCTCAGCCCTCCGTCATCCTTGCTTGTGTTGGATCTCTCCTATTTGTCTTTATCCCCAATTCTGTGGCAAATAACAAATAAGCTTTGACCCAGTAAGCTTTAAATACTGCTCATCTGATTGCACGCCGACAAACGTAGCCACTAATCATCATAAGTTCAAATTTTGTTTACATAATCTTCCATTGAGTATACTTGGTGATATGAGAATCCTATCGAGCAATTACAGCGCATGGGAAATGTGCTAATTCGGAACCTCTGCTTGACAGAGTTTTAGTAGCTTTGTTGTACTCATGACACGAATTTCGAAAAACTACTTCAAATGATCCACGATCCTATATAGTATATAACGAAAATCAGCACCTTTCAAATCTTATATATTTGACTGTTAACGCTTTAGCGGTAGCAATTGTTGATTGATCGTAACGAAACTCGATATTTAAACGTTTTACGTAAAAACATAAATCAAGGTCGTTAATGGCTGAAATTGGACCAGGGGGATTCGACCAGGAGTGTTGAAATTTCGCAAATTCCAAATATCTCTGGCTATTACAAGTCGGAACGAAAAATTGTACAGAATAAATATTATGGCAAATATAATGTTCTATTTAGCTTTATATATTCTGTCCGCTCCCCCTTTAGCGGTCTCAAATTTCAAGATATACAAGATACCTTCCGCAAATCATGAAAATAATATTGATAACCATCAGGCCCATCCAAATTAAACTTCTTTTCATCGCTGAAGATAACTTTCTTCCATCTCCTTCCCCAAGTAATGTGTTACGAAGCAAACTTCTTTCTGTTGGCTTTGTGTGCTTTTGAAAGAGAGGGCTTTGACTTCAGTTTAAGGCGCTTTAAACGACTGGTCTTTTGCAAAAGGCGTTGAACATTCCTGACGTTTGTTTGGACCCCAGCTTGTTCACAAATTTCTCTCGCTGTGGCTGAAGAGTAAAATAGCTCGCTGTTCTCGAACAGTCATTGCCATGGGCCTACCTGTGCTTTTCTTCTTGCCATAATCGTTGCCCAGCCTCATGAAATTTCTTATTAATTGCCAGCTTCTATTTAAAGTTCGAGCGATTTTCGATATTGTCCAGTTGTTATTGCATAATGTTTTAATCACATCGTTTTCACTCTCAGATAACACTTTTCCCCTAGGCATTACGTAATAAAATTTAATTAGACTCACTGATCAAAACAACTAACACTTCCCAGTAGCACTAGTCACTAACAGTGTTCCAATAGCAAGAATTAGATAAGAACTGAGAGGCTGGCCTATACTTTTGTCGCATGTCAATATTTACATTTTGGCTAATGCTATGGTAAGAAGGATCAGGCCTCATTACTGATGTTCCACTTTGGAAGGCAGTGGGATTAGAACAGTATTTATTTGCTTTCGAGGAATTATGACATTCAATATTGCCAAAAACTGGCAAAATTTGGGGTGGCCTATAATTTTGTCGGGGAGTGTATATATATATCTTTATATTTATAAACGACATAGTTTAATGGCAAGGGTTACCAATAAAAAAACAAAAAATGTTTTCCCTTCAAACTGCCAAATTTATACTGTCCAAATTACTAAACTTTAGCGGAAAAAATGTTATTTATTGGTGACTTTTGCCATTATTTTTTAATATTTTTTGGTTTGTGGCCCACATCGATGGTGAATGGCAAGATCTCTGTTTAGGGTGTAGTAAATAATATATTTATTCCTTCATGTACACATTAATTGTACTTTATTTAAATATTAAGGAAAATATTCCTTGAATATCTCAGTGTTTCTCATATCCGTGCTTTGTTTAAATGAATATAATAAATGTTAAACCCTTTCATGTCTTTTTTAATATGCAGTAGACCTATTCTATTTTATACTATATGTATAAACTCTTGTCATTAAACTATGAAGATCATATACACATATTTGGTCCAGAATAAGGAGTATATAAACTAGAACAGACCTCATTCCCGGCATTTCGGGGGAGGACATTTTCCAAAGATTGCGCCATAGGAGCTACTGCCTAAATAACCTGTCATACGTAATCAGCTTGAAACTTATAATAAGGCAATGAATGGCCGCACGCAATTAATTTTTAATTCTCGTTTTATTCTAAGTAAGCCATTAATGTTTGGCTAATTTAATGAATGGTGTAGGCGTGCCCATTCATCATTTGCCTGCAAGGGGGAGGGGGACCTGTTGCTGCCTACACCCCTCCCACTCACTCTCTCTCTCTCCCTCTTTATCTCTCCCACAATCCCCCATTCAGGAATAATTCAATAATCTTTTCATCCCTTTCAATAACGCAAAGCCCCCAGGCTTAACGCTACTCTCTTTAATAATTTCAAAACCGCTTCGAGGCAACGCCATATATATACACATCAATGGAATAAAACCTTTTCGTATACTGTAACACATTTATCTTAAACGTCATAGGAGTTTCAATTGAAATGTTTCACTATTCTTTTTGAGTTTCTATAAAAGGGCAAAGGTGCAAATTTACCAAACCTCGAGCCGACAACTACGCAAGACACTGAGAAATTGATTCTCCAGATCTAAAACAGGAGAATTCATTCTCGACCGGAACAGAAGAATCTCAAGAAAGATATTTGGACCCGTGAAAGAGCAGTACCAGATTACGAACCATTAACAATACCAAATTGGAGGATTAAAATGCCGTAACTGATTACACATGTTATCCGACCAAGTGGGCATATCTCAAAGTAATATTGTAGACAAAGAAGCCAAACAATCAACTGAACTTGAACAAATAGATTTTTTGGACATACCTCAACAAGACGCTACATCTCAAATAAGAAAACTCTCAATTAATGACTAGAATAATTTATCCATTTTTTGAGTTGCTGGATGGTGAAGGAATTATTCTCTCAGGTAAGAAAAAACGCCTCGTCCCTTCACTGTTCTTTATTCATCAGTGCCCTGCTGGCAAACTGATGACGGAGTATGCTCTGAAAGCGCTCTGTTGCAACGAATAAAGAACAGTGAAGGAACGAGGCGTTTTTTCTTACCTGAGAGAATAATTTATGGTATAACACTCGCATTAAACTTAGAGAAATCAAATCAAACACGCTTATTTGGACTTCGAGTAATAGACACTCTAAAAGAGAAGAAATGGTACTAACACGCACACGCACAGGACACACTAGACTAACGCATTCATATCTAATGAGCAGACAAGATGAACCTATATGTCGCTACTGCAACAGAACGCTGACTGTAAAACACATACTAACTGACTGCACACAAGTAAAAACTTACCCATGGCCCACAAGTGTGTGCGAATTACTGGCCGGCAGTAGCCAATTTATAGATGGTGTTTTTAACTATTTAAGAAATAATGGATTATTTGATGAAATATAAAAGCTATTATTTACCATTATGAAAGTTATATACAGCACTGTACGTGGAATTTAATTTTTGCCTCCTTCCAGTTTAACTTTTTATAATTTTTCTTTTAGTTTTTATTTTATTTTATTCCTCATTTTGCAAATATACTAACAATTTATATTTATTGTAGTTTTGTCAATTCTATTTATTTTGTACATTTATAAAATTTAGCTGTGCAAACATTTTAATATTTATTTAATTTTCTAAAATTATATTCTAACATGTCAAAAGATGAACCGCCATTGTAGCGGCGTTGTTCTATTTATTTTGTACATTCGTAAAATTTAGCTTTGTAAACCGGCCACATTTTATCATAAAAATGTTTTGACATAGGCAGGTCAAAAGCCGTTGCTTCATTTAGCACGTTAACTCGCTGGCCTGTTAGTCCTACCTGAGCTTTGATCCCAACCGCCTAACACATCATTGATTGAGTTATGGTTCAACAACTTGTGACCCATAACAACAGTGTAGTAAATATTTCTAGTAACATAGACCCTTAAGGGAAATCAGCTATTGAGGTCGTACTCACGACGCGATTTTCGAAAAATGTCTTCAAATGTCCATCGATCCTACTTAGGAGATGACGAAAATGAGGTCCGTTCAAAATTATATATATATTTGTCTGTTACCGCTTTAGCGGTCACAATTTATGTTTGATCGTTACTAAACTCGACATTTAGTCGTTTTATGTAAAATGAAAGATCAAGTTCGTTAACGGCTGAAATCGGACCAGTGGGAGGGGGGTGGGGGGTTTAGAGGGGAGGATTTTCGAAAATTCGAAATATCTCCGTTACCTTGCGTCGGATCAAAAAAATGTATAAACCCAATCTTATTGCAAATTAAAGTCACTATAAATATTTTTCAATACATTTATTCTATATCTTGAATATTAACCGAGATATTTGCATTTTTATTAATTGTAACGGACGAAATGAGATCGGCTAACTTAGGGTCTAGTCGTGAGTTTCCGTCAAAAGCTAGTTCAGCCGTTTTTTTTTCTGTAACTGTTCGACTCTCTTGAAATTTCTCTATTGTAAAACTTAACGTGGGAAATCCGCTTAGTTTACGCAGCCCCTGTGTGACGGACTTTTTTTTATTTCCAACGTCTTAACAAAATGTATAAACAGGCGAATATTGTTTCTATAAGGGTTAATATATGTAAATACTACATATATTTGCAAAATGCGATGTAGCTCCTGCTATGTATTTAGCGTGTAAAGCAGGGCAATCATTAAATGTTACTCATTTTTTGTAAAAAGGGGATCTATCCGAGAGCTTTTCCCCGAATCGGTAGAACGATGCTCGGAAACACCAGAGAAACACAGAATTTAAAGAGTCGCCGGATAAAAAATTGCGGAAGGGCTTATCTCGCCGGGAGTAGGAGATACCTAAAATCCGAAAATTTTTCCAAGCTAAAAGCGACCGTGAGGAACAAAACAGTACCTCAATCTCAAAAATCCACAAAGCGGTTCGGACTACACAATTTTCAAAGAACGGTTTGTGGCTTCAAATTATAGAATTTAATGTTAATGCTTTTTACACAAAGAAATTAAATGTTGACCTCGTCAAAGATTTTTAGCCGATTTCCCTTAAGGGAAATCAGCTATTGAGGTCGTACTCATGATGCGATTTTCGAAATTTTTCTTCAAATGTCCATCGATCCTACCTAGGAGATGACGAAAATGAGGTCCGTTCAAAACTGTATATATATATTTGTCTGTTATCGCTCTAGCGGTCGCAATTATTGTTTATTCGTTACCAAACTCGATATTTAGTCGTTTTATGTAAAAAGAAAGATCAAGTTCGTTAACGGCCGAAATCGGACCAGTGGGGAGGGGGGGGGATTAGAGGGGAGGATTTTCGAAAATTCGAAATATCTCCTTTACTATACATCTGATCGAAAAATTGTATTGAGGCAATCTTATTGCAAATAAAATGTACTATAATTATTGTCATTTGCATTTATTCTCTACCTTGAATATTAACCGAGATATTTGCATTTTGATTGATGCATTAATGATGTATTAATATACATTTTTAACCTCCTGTCAGAAAGATACCGTCGACTCAGCCTTGATATTCATATAGCATGGAATTCTATCATAGGAAAAAAACTGTTTGAATAAAAATTGGAATAGATACTCCATTCATCATGAATAATTTTATTAATTTGGTTATTTTCCAATTGGTAATTTAATATTTATTCAATAGTCAAATTCTTCTAGAATATTTTATAAATGAATGAATTCTGGACATAGATGAGTTTACTCTAATGAAACATAACACATCAATATATCAATCAGTTAAATTAAACTATTTATTTCAATTTAATATGTATATAGAATGATTTAATCTTTGGCAGGTTTATTAAAAACTTTAATTGAATTTTTGATTGAAATTCTATATTTGTGCGTTCCATTTCAGAAGCAATCATTGCTCTTTGATTCGTAACTCAAATATAAGTAGTGTCTTTTGTTGTTTCTCTTTAGTCTTCAGTAAACCCTCACTTCAAGCCATCGGATGATTTTTATTTAGAAATAGAGAATATATGATAAGATGAGGTCAGTAGTGTGTCATCCCTCACGTAGGAAATCTTTTTATTTTCCACAGTTCCTATGTGAAGGGCTTCTAGGTTTTGAGCTTTGATTTTACCGCTTCTATTCATGCGATTTTTAATTCAAGCAAATAAGTCAATAATTCATGTTGAAATCCTGTTTACAAGGAAAGCTTATTATGAGAGGAAATCATCAGAGGAACAGGATGAAGTCATAATTAAGGCATGGCTTTCGGTGCAAAATCATCTTCGTTTACATATGCTGCTTTTCTTCACCAGATTTTTTTTTTTTTTTTTTTTTTTTTTTAATTATGGCCGTTTAGTGCCACAGGACGGAGAACTCCACATGTCAATGGGATGGTTTGCTTCGTCTAACAAAAGGACACGATGGAAGATATATCCAGGATTCTGTAACAACTCTAAAAGGAAAGCAAGATAAATACTAAGGCCTCTCCCAGCTGGTCGGCTTCACTCCATATGTTATTTGTACAAATAAAACTACCCTCCACATTGTGTAATCACGTCTGGAATAACAGTATATGCTGTATTTCATAGTTGAGATTATTTATTTTGAGCTTCGCGAATGAGGCATAGACTTTATTTAAATAAAACTCTAAGGTATATCTGATTTTCTATATAAAATAGGCGGTGGTCAAGTTTTTCTTACGTTTCAGACTATTCTAAGAATAATGGCATCAAAATTTAAAATCTTGTCTGTCTGTCTGCCCGCCCATTTGGTACTCAATCACTCAAAGCAGTTCGGAAGATTTCTATGAATTTCTAAATTTTTGAGTCAATTATCCCAAGATACGACATTGCCTTGATGAGAATTCAAGTTTTAGTTTTACTTTTACATGGAAATACTTATTCATTAATAGCTTCCTCAGTATTGGTTTTACTGAAAAAATATAAAGTGCAAGTTATGCTTAGTACTAAGATTTTCGTTATAAAAAGTTATTTACATTTATGAATTTTCACTTCCGCCTACCGTGGGTAAATCTTTATTTGTCCTTCATGAAAATGCTTGCTTAGAATTGGGGAATTGTTTGCGTATGCATCAAGGGAATGAGTAATATTAATATGAGAGATTTGATACTTTAATCCTCATACTTTGATACTATACACCTCAAACATTCTTCTTCCGCATTACAACAGAATTCCGGAACAAAATGTTATTGATTTTTTGCGAAAACTACGTACATGAAAAATTAAAAAAGACTTAATTACATATTAACGAAGTACGAAGTAAATGAAAGGAACCACCCTTAGGAAGGGGACCTTTGGTGCCGAAGAGTTTTCTCGCCGGACCCGTCTGATCTAGACCTGTCTGGACAGTTGTATTTGATCTCTCTGCTAGTCTATAAAAGCGGTCCAGCTCGCTCGAGAGGCAGTTTGTTCTCAGTTCTCTTCAATTGAATAACAGTGCGTTCAGTGTAGCTATAATGAACGGTGCGTGTGGGTTATTTGCAGTGCGGTAAAATGTTTTATGTGAAGAGCAATGTAGTGTCGTGTTTATGTGAAAATCAGTGCAGTGCCGTGTTTTTGTGAACTTCAGTGAGTCATGGGACTGTGCAATAAGGAGAACAGTGAAGTTATCAGTGCATACTGTGAGTAGTAGTTATGAATGATTAACTAAGTGTGTAATGCATTGTCAAATCAATTGTACAGTGATAAAAACTCTAAAGCTTGTATGTTTAATTTTGCAATCCAAAATAACTTTAATAAACAACGTTTATTATTCTTGTAATAAGAGTAACAGTATGTTTTCTTAGGATGTAAGATTATATAATCGTTTTATTTGAACGTGAAACCAGATTTATCTGATCCAAAGAACGATAATATAGCCGTCAATATTCGTCCAATAGGCATTAAACGCTTCATTCTCAAAACTTTAGATATTTCTACTTTTAAGCCAATAATAATATATATCTCGGAGTTCCATTCTCATCCTCCGGAAAGTTTCTAAAAGCAACGGAGCATTTTGTACAAAGAGCATCAGTTGCCTGCTTATGTGTAAAAGAAATATGTTGAAAAGGGAAGAGCGACACATGGGAAACGAAGATTACACTTTTTGAAGCAATCATGTCATCAACTCTTCTGTATGCCTCTGAACTTTGGAGCTTAAATTACTTGGACCAACTGGAATCGGCCAACCTTGCATTTTTCGAATCTTTGTATTCTTGGCCGAAATGCACACCAAACTATATGGTTTAACAAGAAACTGGACGGAGCCACATAACAGTTCAGGTGTTGGAAAAAATCCTTAATTTCAGTATAAAAATATTGTCAATCTCCGAAAAAAGAATAGCAAGAAAGTGTTTCAGTAGATTAATAGCACTGGATGCCAGTAATCATGATAAAAACTATAATTGGGTCTCACAAGTAAAAGCAATAGCAAATTTAAATAATATGCAAGAATATTTACCGATATCTCGTGAGAAACAAATTTCCTAGCAAATAAAAACAAAATTTTGGAACAAGCAACAAGTCACATATTATCCACCGACATCAATAGAGTGTATAGTACATCATACAATCCCTTTTATAGAAGTGTCTGTCATTATACCAGCCCCCAACCCGAAGATTATCTTAAATTCAAAGTGAATATGAAGAAAGTAAGATTAGTAAGTCAACTTATAATTTCAAATAACGACTACTTGAAACTGTATCACAATAAAAAAATGAAAGTAATAATATCCGGAGAAATTTGTGAATGCTGCCAGGAATTTATATCAGACGGATTCAAACATTTATTATTGCAATGTTCTGAATACAGCTATCATAGAGAGCAATACTTGAAGAAGTTTATAGCCACAAGTGATGACTTAATGTCCCTGGAAAATATTCTTCACATTGAGGACTTTTGTAAATTGAACATGATTTACTCATTCCTGTCAGCAGTATGCAACTAGGCAACGACATAGTTTATACCATTATCTTGAAAATTAAACCCTATAAGTTAGAAATGTCAATTAACGCTTCACAGTAAACAAATGAACAAAAGTAAATACGTATATGTTGAATAGTACTAATCAAATTAAATTAAAAAGAATTTTAGAAATTTAAGTACCTGAAAACATTTAATAAAAATAATGTAAAATGTATTATTTTAACCTATTGTACATAGTAGGTTAATATTATTTCACTAGTTCTTATATATATATGTATATTTTTTTTTCTCTTTGTATATTACTAGTAAGATTACTAACACTAAATGGGCCAGACTCAGGCTAAAATATTTTTATAAACGGTAGGTACATATTAGCCAATAAAATCGATCTATCTATCTACTTTTAAACCAATAAATGGTTTATTTAGTGCATCCGTGATCCAATATTTATGTTACAAAGGCACACCATTATTGTATCAATTAGTTTCCGAAAAACAGTAAGTCTAATCACCGATTGGTTTAAATGGTGATGTTTCAGGTAAAACAGATGAATAGCAGCACTTCACTATACTTAAGGACTATACTTTAGGAGATAGTTGGTATAAAATTGTCACACGAATTTCAGGAGGTAGTTTTAACAGATTTCCCTTAAGGGAAATGTCCCAGATCAAGGTCGTTAACGGCTGAAATCGGACCAGTGGGAAGGGGGTTTAGAGGGGGGATTTTCGAAAATTCAAAATATCTCCGTTACTATACGTCGAATCGAAAACTTGTATAAAACCAATCTTCTTGCAAATTAAATTTACTATAAATATTGTTATATTACATTTATTCTCAATCTTGAATATTAACCGAGATAATTGCATTTTTATTGAGTGTAACGAACGATCTCTAGTTCCCGCCGAAAGCTAGTTCGGCCGTTTCCGTAACTGATCGTCACTCGTATGGAGAATTCTCTATTGTGTAACTTTACGTGGGCAATCTGCTTAGTTTACGCAGACCCTGCGTGACGGACTTTCTTTAATCCAATGGAAGACTAATATTTTTGTTAAATCTGCAATCGTATAAGTAGCTATTATAACCTCCAGTGAAAAATATAAAGTAAATTGGAAGAGAAGATGCGGAAAAAAATATTATAATAATATAAAATAATACTGAATTAATTAAATAAATAATACTCTGATTGAAACATTGAGACTATGTTTTTTTTTTAGCGTATCCTGAAACGAAGCTGTATTGTTCACCAATTCATTTCTTCTGATACATACTTTGGAATTTAAGACATTTTCTATTTTCATTGCTATGCCTGTTTTTATTATTATATTCTTGGATTTTAGAGGATGGTAGGAAGCTTTTTTATCTCAGTGCCACTTAAAATTTAAATAATATATAAAATAGTTAATAAATATCAGAAATTCTTTACTTGAAAGAGAAAATTCAGTTTTGAAAAGTGACACCAATAAAATGTTCCAACAAAGATACTTTATCTTTCAATGTACTCAAAATCTATAATTCGATATTTTTTCTTCTTTTTTTTAGTAGTAAATATATTTCAATAAATTTTAATTTAAATGTTTTAACCATTTCTAGTCTAGCGGTATCTCTTACTCAGGAACTAAAGAACGTAAATTGGAAACCGAAAGGAAATAAAAATTATTCTTTGATTAAGAATTTAACCTTTTTTCTTAAAAAAAAAGTCTACATGCGCTACGTAGTAGATAATTTACATGCAGACATGTTAATTCTAGAGCTCCTAGCACTCTGTGGGGCTAATATGAAAATCTCATTAAAAATGATCAAAGAAATCCACCGGGTCGAGTTAGTCTAGAAATTCGTAAAAGCAGGCCAACGGCTGCTTAAAAACTGACGGAATTTCATAAAAGTCAAATATCTCACGTTCAGAAATTATTCATATCTTTTACTCATTGATGTCCCGCGATAAATCGGTTGGGTTTATTCTTAATTTTTGTTGTAACCTGCTGTTCTTTCTGCCCACAGAATAGAATAAATAATATAATTTGAGAGAAACTGGAGAGACCCAATTTTGAGAAACGTAACAATTGAGGCGGTCTACGTAAAAAGGGCTTATAAGCAAAACTCTTGTTTTGAGATCAAATGAATATTTCATTGTTGTCTCCTGATGTCATACTTATTATGATTCCTGTAATATTAATAAATATTGATATTACACCTATTAAAAAAATATTCAACAATTAAAAAAAATAATTCAGTAACTGGTGTTTTTGTAATAATTAAAAAACATACGTTACTTTATACGCCCTTTTTAGCCAGAATACATTCTTATATAAAAACGTTATTAAAAAGAATATAATTAAATAGATTATAACTTATTTATTTGTTACAATAATAATTATTTAACATTTTAAACAGGGAAAACATCAAAATGAAAAGATTTTTCATGTATTTGAAGAATAAATTGAAAAAAAAAAAAAATCTTCTACCGAGTAAACTCAGTTTGTTTGTTTGAAATCAGTACAAAATCTCTCTTTCTTTATCAACTTTGAGAAATTATATTTTCAATAAAGTCCACATCCTCTTCCTGTAAAAACCGATATAAGACTTTTAACTTTAAGTTGGTTTACTGCTGGGTAATGACACCTTTGAGTCGCAACGTTGTGAAAATCTCCAATCTGATTAGTAGGCCGCCAATAACTGAACACTTCAAACTGTCCAAGATAATTTTTTGAGCACAGCAGAGCACCATTTTGCAATGATTTGATAATGACATATTTCATTAGAGTAAATTTTATTTTGTTTCTTGAGACAGGTTTCTTCAGGAATAGATTATTTAAAAATGGTTCCCAGTTTGAAGAAGTTCTGCATCCATAACAACTTCAAAGGGTGAAGGGGTTTGCCTGCACTCTACCATTGCTGTTAATCCTTGAACATTTCATATAGCGTTTTAATGTTGAGCATGCAGTTGTCAAAGTATAACAGGTTATTTTTAGACTTACAATAATGGCTTTCATCATGTGGAATTGACTTAAGATGATCACCATTAGCGAAATAACATTTTCAGAAATACTACGAGGTCTATTATTATGAGAACCTCGCTTTTCTTCAAAAGATTTATTTTTCAGAAGTTTGTTCTGAACGACACGTAATCGTTTCTGTGATATTTGAAATAAATTAAGTATAAACCTTCTACAAACTGATAGCTTTCCACCAACGAAAATTGCGTAGTTCTATACATTTTCTCTTGGTCTTTTCAAGTTAACACTTTGTTTCTTAGGGCCTTCCAACTTTTCCAAACAACAAGCAAATAAGCGTCTTGAAGGCTTTTTGATTGACCACAATAAACAGCATTAAATGCTTCAACCTGGTTTTCAAAAGGAACATTTTCATAGCATTTACTACTACAGCAGCTATCAATGACATTATGAACTTTGGCACTTACACTTTTACCCTTGGACGTTTTATAGCCTAGGCCCATTGAATTTTCACTTTCTCATGATGTTTGTTTTTCTGTTTGTTTATTATTTTCCTTGTCCTTTTCTTCTTAATTTGAACCTTTTCACTTTCACTTGAGTCACTCATTTTCAGTCTTAATAAGCTGCATCAAAAATATAGCTATAACTCACATAGTAACATAACCACTAACCCCAAGTCAAGGCCTGGACGTGAAAACCAGCAGATATTACCCCACAAAAACTGGTGTGCCAACGTCAATTTTCAAGATATTGCGATGAAACTTGAACCACTGAACTCTATATGAAACGGCGGATTGAATAAAGCGTTCTGCGTAAAAAGGGCTTATGAGCCCATACGCCCTTTTTACGTTGACCGCCACAATTGTACAATTTATTTCTCAAAAACTTTTGCTCCCCCTCCCCTTATACCCTCATATTCTCTGTCCTATGTTAGCCACTAACGTTCATGAACACAAGAGCTGAATGAAAAGGTTAAATTTAGAGTATGATATAGATCAAATAAACATTTCCCAGTTAAAACATAAAATCTTAATAGATGACGTCATCTCTTGACGTATTTGAATTTATATCACATGATAAAGGTTCGTTGAAAACAATATTGATATTTAAGCTTCCCATAAACTGATCCAAAATATAACAACTTATTGCTAATATGGGATGTGTAAGAGTGGGGGTGTTACTGAAGGCCCAAAATTTTAAAAAGTCCGTCAGGGGCTGCGTAAACTAAGCAGATTTCCCACGTGAAGTTTTACAATAAAGAAATCTGCCTAATAACAACTGTAGTAGTAAGAAACCTCTAAACCTAAAACATTATTTAGGGCGTACTAACCCAGTAGTTTCTAGCCCCAAAACACAGCTAACCTAACCTCTAAACCTATTCACGAGGGACGAATAGTTATGGAAACGGCCACCAGAGCTCTCGGCGGAAAGTCCGAACATAGCCTACGGGTGACCACACGCAGAATACAAATGCAAATATCTCGGTTAGTATTAAGATACAGAATAAATGTATAGAACAATATTTATAGTAAATTTAATTTGCAATAAGATTTATTCTATATAATTCTTCGATCAGACGCATAATAACGGAGATATTTTGAATTTTCGAAAATCCCCCCTCTAAACCCCCCCTTCCACTGGTCCGATTTCAGCCATTAACGAACTTGATCTTTCTTTTTACATAAAACAATTAAATTCCGAGTTTGGTAAAGATCAAACAAAAATTGCGACCGCTAGAGCGTTAACAGACAAATATATATATATATATATATATATATATATATATATATATATATATATATATATATATATAATTTTGAACCGACCTCATTTTCGTCATCTCCTGGGTAGGATCGATGGACATTTGAAGAAATTTTTCGAAACTCGCATCATGAGTACGACCTCAATAGTTGATTTCCCTTAATGGAAATCTGCTAAAATGCAAATATCAAGTTTAATATTGAGCATAGAGAAAGAGTATATATATATATATATATATATATATATATATATACACATATATATACATATATATACATATATATAACACCATTTATTGAAGTGGTTCTGTTTAATTTTTCTATCTGACTCATTATAACGCAGATATTTTGAATTTCCTTATACCTCCCTCTAATGAATCCGATTTCAGACGTTAACGAACTAATCCTTAAGTTCTACACAACACGTCTAAACATAGAATTTGGCACCGATCAAAAAAAAGTGCTAGAGCATTTACAGACAAATATATGAGTATGTGTATGTATGTATATACGTACACATACTCATAAATTTATCTGTTAATGCTCTAGCGGTCGCAATGTTTGCTTGATCGTTACCAAACTTGGTATTTAATCGTTTTATGTTGTAAGAAAATCAAGTTCGTCAATGCCTCAAATCGGACCATTAGAAGGGGGGTTTAGAGGGGATGATTTTCGAAATATCTCCAATAATATAAGTTGGATCGAAAACGTATATGGAACAAAACTTTTTGAAAATTTAATGATCTATAAATGTTGATCTACATATGTTCAGATAATATGTATTAACCGAGATATTTGGATTTTATTATTATTTATTTTTTGCAACTCAGGCTAATTGGGACGGGTTATCTACAGGTTACCACCCTTTCCTAGCCAGGGTGGGACTTTTTTTTTTGTTTTTTTTTTCTCCTCATAGTAACCCTGTGAGGAGTTATTTATTCGAATACATGTTCCATTGCCACATGGCATATTACATGTATTATTATTTAAATACATCATTATTTTACAATAAATATTTGTTTATCAACTGTCATTCAAATATTCAAGAAATAAAATAAAAAATGAAATAAAAAATAAATAAATAAAAAAAAATAGATAAAAATAAGATACAATATTAAGATAAGTATGGTAATTACAAACAGGATTAATAAATGCAATGAAAGTAAATAAATAAATACAATAGGAACAAAAGCATATCAATTGAAATTAAACTTAAACTCAACGATGTTTAATTTGCGAGTCTATGTAAGGTAAATATATTTAATTATAATTCCCATTCCTCACAATCAACTTCACATTCTAATGAATTTTTGCTACATCCATATCTATACTTTTGATAAACTTTATAAATTCAAAAGGGTGGGACTTAGGATGTTATTTAATGAATTTCGTCACTAAATAATTTCCCTTGCCCAGGCGAGAATCGAACTTGCAACTCTAGGTCTACCATGTGAGATTAAGGCTAACGCTTTAACTCACATGGCTAACCTGAGCCCGGTTAAAACCGGATTTTATAGTTTTCCGCTTTCAGTAAACCCTCATTCCTTCTCGTGTCATATTGATTATAAGCTGTTATATCATGAACCACTTCATTACAAGGTTAAATACCAAATACTGCTTTCAACAAACCTTTGTTATACGAGATAAATGCAATACATTCTGTTGACCCCCCCCCCCTCATCTTTTGTTCTTGGATTACGAAACACTTTGAGTTAAAATTATTCTGATTCATTACAGATTACTGCACTAGCTATAGTAAATGGTTATCAACAACATTCATATATATTTCAGAAATTTTCCTTCTTTCCGGTTTTGAATAACTCTGTTTATTCAACGCTGCAATGTTGGCCGCCCTGACTGTTTACAATTCAGGCGCTTTCCGTTGTATATTATTATTAAATTGACTGAATGATTTCTTATACCCATTCGTATTTATTCGCTTAACATTCACGGTGGTGTTACCAGTATGGAGATTTATCTGCTGTAAACCTTCCTGTGGGAAAGCTGGTAAGTTTACGCAGCCCCTGCGTGACGGAGTTTTCAAGACGGGGGTTTGGGACTAAGGATTGTATAATAGAAGAATTGGAAGCAGGCGAACAATAAATATAGATTTATGGTTTATTCCGGATCAATTATTAATCCTCTCATAGTATATTTTCGGCGGGCATTGATGTTGTGTGTGGCGGAAGGGAGGCTGAAGGGTGAATCGGAGTGGGGGAGAGATAAGAGGAATGAAGATGGATGACAAGGCAGAAGGACTCCAGATAAGAAATGACTCTCCTGCTCCAGGAAAGCCTGCCAGGAACACACCGGCTACAATATAACGATATGTGCCACTTTATTTACTTTAGAGCCTTTATCAATAATGGAAGATATCACGTGACTTTCACGGGTGGCGAAGTAGGAAAAAAACATTTAATAGCCTCATGAAATAAAAAAACGAAGAAACAATTTTACTCATCTTATTAACATAATATGAGACTGTTTTAAATGAACCTAATATTTTAAAGTTTCAAAGGTTGACAGAGTTTCTTGGCTTTGCCCACAGAATCTGAAGTGATCTTCTAACATAGTCAGTTAACTTGCACTCTACTTAATATTATAAAATAAAAGTCCGTCACGCAGGGGCTGCGCAAACTAAGCAGATTTCCCTCGTGAAGTTTAGTAATAGATAAATATACATACTGCTAACACAACAACACCGTGAATATATACAAACGGAAATAAGAAATGTTTCATCCAATTTCAATAACCTGCTGAAACTACGACCGGAAGCGTTGGGTTAGAAATTTAAACAAACGGGTCGGCCCGCCTCAAACCGGAAAGAAAAACAATTACTGAAATATATCAGAATATAACACATTAATTTTATTGAGAACTATTTACTATATCTAGTACTGTAATTAATAATGAGTCAGAATAATTGTTATCTGAATCAATAAATTTTAGTAGTCCAAAACTTTAAGATGGGGGGGGAGTCACCAGGGCATATTTGCATGTATCTCGTATAATAAAGGTCTCTTGAATACAATTTTTGGTATTTAAACTTCCAATAATGTGATTTATTTTGTAGCAGAGTATTGTTTACGTAACATGAGTAGAAGTGGCGGTTTCCGGAAAACTGAAAGATGCAAATATCTCGGTTAATATTCAAGATAGAGAATAAACATATATAACAATAGTTATAGTAAATTTAATTTTCAATAATATTGGTTATATACAATTTTTCGATCCGATGCATAATAACGGAGATATTTGGAATTTTCGAAAATCCCCCTCTAAACCCCCCTTCCTCTGGTCCGATTTCAGCCTTTAACCAACTGGATCTGTCTTTTTACATAAAACGGTTAAATATCGAGTTTCGTAACGATCAAACTAAAATTGCGACCGCTAGAGCGTTAAAAGACAAATATATATATAATTTTGAACGGACCTCATTTTCATCATCTCCTAGGTAGGATCGATGGACATTTGAAGAAATTTTTCGAAAATCGCGTCATGAGTACGACCTCAATAGCTAATTTCCCCTAAGGGAAATCTGCTAAAAAGGAGGACATTTGGACTTTATCTACGACTTACAAGAACTATTGACGGAAGGCAGCTCACACATGAGCAACATTTTCTTATACCTACATAAAACTCAAATATATAAGAGTAAAATTTAACATAAGAATTAAGTATGTGGTGTACAACTCAATATACAAATATATCCATTAATTGACACATATTTGTGGGTATGCACAAGTTTACATTCAAACATAATAGGTGTGTGTGTGTGTGTGTGTGTGTGTGTGTGTGTGTGTTTGTGTGTGTCAACAGCTACCCTTAAGGCAAAAGTAGCATTTTAAGAAACACCATTCACTTCCTATTATCATCACCAATTTTCCCCACTTCACGTTGAACCTTTTCAAATATATACACAACAGTGTCAAGATTGGCTGTATTCTGTTCATTAGCCTAAGTTGTTTATATATTTCATTTTCGTTGAGCAAGCCTGAATTAATATTGTTCGTTGTTTCTGATAATAATTGATTAAATTATAATATTTATTTATAAATTTTACTTTTGAACTTTGTTTTTTTTTTACTTTTTAAAGGGCAAATTACCCTTGATGTGATATGCACACATAAATAAAAATTGTTGTTGTCATTTACTTACGTCAACATTGCGCAACTTGGCTAATTGGGACGGGTTATCTTCAGGATAGCTTTTCTAATCAGAGTGGACTCAGGATTTTATTTCATGAGTTTGTCACTAAATAACTTTCTATTACCCAGGCGGGAATTCAATTAACCACTTTTAGATTTTCCATAACGCTTTAACTCGCATGGCTAACCTGAGTACTCCATAAATGAGGGGCTCAGTATTATAGTGGCCCAACCCTCAAATTTTGCTTATTTGAGTTACCATAGCAACTGTTGCTGAATAATGTGTTCTATGAAATATTAGTGGCCTAAGCCACCTTCTAAGTTTTTTCACTAGATGGCAGCAGCAGTTTGTTTTTAACTAACAGTTTTGGCGGTCTTTGAAAAATATATAGTGGCCTAACCAACTTGGTTTTACACAAATCTTACTTTTTGGGGTTAGGCCACTATTATTCTGATCGCCTCAAATAATATAATAATATTCACTGAATAGACGAATTAGACTTTCTAACTGATATACAGGTTCTTTAGTAGTAGCCGTATTATGTTCTTAGTAAATGCATTAATTTTGATATGGCTTAGAGATATTAAATCAATTTTATTTTTTCTAATAAAAAATTATATAAGAATACCTAATTTTATTAATTTGCCTTAAGTTAATATTAGTTTTAATTTTTAATGATGATGCCTCTGGAATGTTTTTTTTGTTTGATGACTAAATATATTTACAAGAGTTATTTGACTCCATTTGTTTCTTTAATTAATAACGTTAGTTAAAGAAAAAATAAAAGTCCATTAATTACCAAACCTTTTTTTTTTTTTTTTTTTTATGATCTCTGTGTTTTAATTATTTATACTTCAAGTTGAACTTTATTCTAAGAATGTAAGATTTTAAGTTTATCACTTTGAATTTGAAATATTTATAATAATTTCGTAAAGACTAACCCTTTCAGGCAATATTAATGAATTACTGTTATATTAATATTCTCACCTAATTAAAAATAACTTTTTTTTAATGCTTTCTCCCACAGTGCCTATTTGAAATTGCATTCTTTGAAAATAATACATTTCACAACAGTTCGACAGTTCAAAAACATTAATTCTACTTAGTTCTTAAAGGAAAATATATGTCGGAGAAATTACATTTTCTTCACTTGGTAGATCAGCTGATCTGTAGAACGTTAAGGGCATGATTAATGGTTGGTTGTAAATTGCTCATCAAGTTTTCTTTCCTTTCCAACGACTTTTAATGGCGAAAACGTAATGCATCTGGCACCCAGCAAAGTTGGAATTAGATCTTTTTTAGTCAGATTTAAACGGAAAAAAAAGTAGGGGCTGGGTATACTAAGCAGATTTCCGCGGAAATAAAAATATCGCCCCTAATATTGACGAAATAAACATAATAAGAAGGTAAAATATTAAATGATGATGCCATCACACTGAATATTAATATGTTCCTACCAAGGAAAAACTACAATGAAAACAGTACTTAGTAATTAAGCTTCCAATAAAATGGTTCATTTCACAACATAACAAGAAGATAATAAAGGTCAGTTGAAAACAATAATTGTTATTTAAGCTTCCGATAAAGTGGTCCCTGATATAACAACTTATTGTTAATATAACATGAGTAGGAGTGGAAGTTTACTTACGGTGCACACTGGAGTGATCCTTCAGTAATGTTGGACATTGGGGGAAAAAATTAAAGTTTTAATTTGGGATTTTGATTGTATTTTTAGTACCACATAAACCCTTTTCAATTGAGCAGATTGATTTTTAGCCATATTATTGCAATGGTTTTTACATATTGCCTGGTTATGATTGCTATGTTAAAAAAAGCCTTGGCTTATTAAATTCGTCGTGAACTCTTATTTCTTTTTATAAATTATTGTTGCTTCCAGTACACATTAAGGGTATTATAACAAATCAACAACTGGCACAAAAGGTTTTTAAAATCCTCTATGGTAAGCCTAGAGTGGCGAGTTCGATTCTTGCCTGGGCAAAGGAAATTATTTAGTGACGAAATTCATTAAATAACGTCCTAAAATCCCACCCTGGCTAGAAAAGGGTGGTAACCTGTAGATAACCCGTCCCGATTAGCCTAAGTTGCAAAAAGTGGACGTTAATAAATAATAATAATAAAATCCTCTAATTTTTTTTTTTTTTTTTTTTACATCGAGCTGAAAATAATTTAATTTAATTGAATTCGCAAATCGCTTGTGTTTGCTTGAAAAAATACCACTTGGCATGCTTTTAGGAGTATATTTACAACGTCGTCAGATCTTGCCTAAACTTGCCTATTCATTAAATATTTTACTTTTAGTGTTAACACTTTCGGTGCGGAAGACGTATTATACCTCTCGCGGACCTTTCCCAACTACGTACGGTGTAAAGCGCCTCCTCTACGCAATTGACGCCGCCATTCACGTTCGAAGAAATAGTTAAATACGTGATTTTCTTTTCTAAATATTTTTAGGACAGCTGCCAACAGAGATATCCTGAAAAATTTGTTAATTAATTCAGACCCTTTAATATCACATTTAAGGCCAACACTTAACAACGATAGTGATAGCTTAGAAGCAATATCTTCGGAAGTAAAAGAACTTCTAATTGAAAAATAAAAACATTTGAAATTTAGAAATGTTAGATATTCTTCCAGCTTACAAATTCTCATTATTAAATTAAATACATAGATTTTTTAATTTTTATTCTATATATATTTTTGTTTACTATTTTAGTATTGCGTTTGTGAACTTCAATTTATTAAAAAAATAAAAATTTATAAAACATATGTTAATATTATGTGTCTACAAATCACAATTCTCTACTTAGTTAGCGATACATATTCTGTATGTACGCATTTAAAATTCATCCGACCGTTATATCGCATCTGGCAAAATTACTTAAAAAATTGCTGATGAGATAGTTCAATAGAGTATTCGATGTGCTTTAAAATGACACCAGAATCAATATTCTAGGACCAGTACAAACGGAGATATTAATGAATGTCCGGCTAACCTTATCACTCGCTCCAGTGTGCGGTGGGCTGAAAACAAAAAAGTGCAAAGATCTCGGTTGATATTCATGATAATGAAAATAAGTGTATAACAAAAATTATAGAAAAGTGCCCCATTCGATTTCAACCATTAACGAACTTCATCGTTAGTTTTACATAAAACGTTTATACATCGAGGTCGGTAATGATAAGTCAAAATTGGTGACCTCGATAGATGTAAAAGACCTATATATATATATATATATATATATATATATATATATATATATATATATATATATATATAATTTTGAACGGATCTCAATTCATCATCTCCGAGATAGTAATATCAGGAAATATTTCAAAAATCGCGTCATGACTACAACCTTAATAACTGATTTTCCTTAAAGGAAATCTCTGCTTATAGCTCACCCACTGATGTTCAATTACCAAAATTTTTAATTTAAATATAGGAAATAAGTACTTTTACAGCTTTCTGCCCAAATTAATAAGTTATTTATTCACTGGTGTTTAGATGGTGACAGAAGGGTCATCTTTATACTTGTATATCCCATCTAGATGAACTATGACATGAGATAAATACTTTTGGCATTAATAAAGTAATTTTAGTGAGTTTGATAAAGAACTGACCATGCTTCTCATAAGAAATATAAGTAATTTAGGACTCTGAAATAATGTAAAATTACACAAAACAATTGTTACAATTAAATGTTATGATATATTGTCTGACTTATCATAGATTGTATAATTTTGTGTTGACAATGTAAAATTATATTATATAAATATTTGAAGACGGCCAATAAAGACCGAAACGTCATAAAGAATTAAATAATGCATTAATTTTAGTGGTCAGCTGTAAAAATGGTTATTTCCTATAAGGACAATTCTTTATTTTTCCAATGCATATAAAATAAAATAAATTGATCAGATATTCAGTAGTACTCTAAAAAAAAGATCTACATACTTAAATATATATGTATTTATTGTGTCTCCATTTCAATGAATAGAAAAAGAAAAAGAAAAAAAAAGAAAAAAGAAACTTTACTAATTCTGTTCAACTGCTCCGTGGAGGCTCGGTAGAGTTTTAAGTGAGTCTAGAGATAATCGATTCAAGTGAAGCCATTGGTTAATCCCCATTGAGTCAAAATGAGAAATAGTTTGGCAATTCCTGAGATTTAACGAGGAAAGTTACCTGACGGCAATGGAGGGTCCTGCGGTATACAAGTCAGTAAATCTATTCAAATGATATTGAATCCGGAAAACATCAGATGATCCAATAAAGAAGTTTCTGGGCAGGAAATAATAAATGCGCCAAAGCATAGTCTTTGAGAAACCCCTACTTGACTAACACAAGTGAAAAAAGTGAATTGCCTTCTTAATTAGTAATAAGTATAAATTAAAAAATAATTTGAAGTTGGAAATTAAATGCTTTTAAATGTTTCTTAACATTGTAAGAATTTATTTTAACAAAATAAATTGAAATGTGAATGAATTATTGGTGGAAATAATCGATATATTTCAAAATTTAAATATAATAATAATTACCTTCCTTGTTTATAACTGCACTACTTCACAATCATCACTAGTTGTTTTATAACTATGCTTATAACCTTTCACAACCATGCTTATAACCTACCAACAACATACCATAATCTTCACAACATCCTAATTTTGTTCATATTCTGGTTAGATCTGATCATATATTACACGATTACAGAAAAAATTTAATATTACACTCGTGACGAAAGTAGAATTTACAACTCTCGTGAAATTACCACACTCGCTTCGCTCGTGTGGGTAAACGTTTCACTCGAGTTGTGAAATGATCTACTTTCGTAACTTGTATAATAAATAACTATTTCAATAATGTTATCCGTTAGGCCATCCCTGGACCCATTTTCAGATTTTCCTTAGGGGAAATCAGCACCTGAGGTTGTGATGATGGGACATTCCAAATATTTCTTCAAATGGCCATCGATCTTACCTAGCAGATGTCGAAAATGAGGTCCGTTCAAAATTATGTATATATAGGCTAAAATCGGACCAGTGGGAGGGACGGTTTACAGTGCGGATTTCGAAAATTCACAATATCTCCGTTATTAAGCGTCGGATCGAAAATCCGACATCCGTTAAATATACATATAGGCGTTTTTTCTTTATCTTCATTATTAACCGAGATATTAGCGTTTTATTTAGTTTCCGGCCTTCAGTAAACCCTCAATCCTACTCATGTCATATTGACAATATGTTGTTATGTTATGAGGCACGTAATTTAAAGCCTAAGTACCAAATATATTTTTCATTGGACTTGGTTTTGAGATAAATTCAAAACCGTGAGACACCTAGGAAATTTTCTTATTCAACGCATACCCTGTGTGAAGGACATTTGACAAGATTCGGCTTCATATCTGTACGTATCTCACATAATATAAAAGCGATCTGTCTTAGATTGTAGTAATTTCATATTTAGGGATGTAATAGGCAATTAAATTTCTAATAAGTTCGGTTCTATGCAATTTTTTCGATCCGACGAATAATAACGAAGATATTTCGTAATTCACCCTCAGACCCCCCCCCCAATTGGCCGATTTTAGACGTGAGCGAACTAGATCTTTAGTTTCACATAAAACGCATATACCTCAAGTTCAGTTAAAAAGAGGAAAAATGCGGCCGATAGAGCTCTAACAGAAGAATACATATACAATTGTCGATCGATTCGACATATCATGAAGGAGATTTTTCGAGTTTGCCAAATTCCTACCAGCCCCCTTCTCACTGGGCCGACTCCAGGCATTAACGAACTTAATCTTAAGTTTTGCTCTAAAAGCATATATATATATATATATATATATATATATATATATATCGATTTTGTTAACGATTAACCAAAATTGCGACCGTAGAGCCGCTACAGACAAAATTTTGAATGGGTCTAATCTTCTTATGTAGCATGGATTGGTATTGATGAAATTTTTCGAAAACGCGTCGTAAGTACAAGCTCACTTGCTGTTTTCCCTGAAGGGATACTTTAAGCAATTACAAAAGGCAGTTGGTTATAAAATAATATCTTACTGTAATTTCGATGTATTACTCATCTCTTACTCTACAAAGCAATAAATTATTTTAACGTTCTATTTCTATAAAAATCCTATATTTTTTGTAAGCTACATATGGAAATATTCTGATATATTTTTCGTCTAAATATCTATTATACTGGAGGCATAAAAAAATAGGCGACATTTATTTACTTTAGTTATACTTTTTTTTCTTTTATTTAACTTCCAAATAAGTTTTTATAATATCAAGGCAATTGGGGCTAGACAAATTTTCACCCGCAAGTTTTGGATGGTGCAAGAAATTATGAGACTAAAGCGATTAGCGCAGATCTAGTGCCCATAAATTTCTCCTATAAAGCATCCTATAGATCTCACCTTGCCAACTATTAATCCTCTAGAGTTGCAACCTACGCCATTTTGCCTCCACACTCTAGAGCTGCCACTCTTGTCGGAGTTTATACATCCGGAACGTTTCGTATAGCCCGAATTACCGCAAGGTGGAACTGAACGGTGTATCATTTGGAAGGGGATTGAGGATAAAATTGAGGAATGAAATAGTTATTTATTATACAAGTGACGAATTTTCGAAATCCTCACTGTAAACCGTCCCTCCCACTGGTCAGA